>LPNX010386780.1:300330-339438 GCA_001517045.1 Pseudotsuga menziesii
GTCCGTTGAGGCTCTGATACCATGTTAAATTTGAGCATATAGATCTGTAGACAAACACACAACTCACAAAGAATATCTCACAATTTACTCAGCCATTGAAGAATGAAACATTGTAAAAGGCTTGCAGCTGTGAATGCTTTCATTAATCAAAAAAGTAATCCAGATAGATAATTACAATGAAGTACAATGGCTTTAATAGCCACAAGCAATTCGAATCCACATGAGGAAGTTCGAATTGATTAGACTCTACTCGACTGTAGGTAACCAAGACTTGTCTAAATCACTATTGGAGGACCCAGTAGTTAATTGTCCTTGTCTAAATCATAACCGGAGTTCTAAAACACAACCAAGTGTTACATTTAGTATTAAATAATGGTTAACTGACTATGGTAGGTGAGAAAAAAGACCCACATGTGTGAAATTAATTAAACCATTATTTAACTGAATGTAGAGAGCTAGAACTGAATGTAACTGACTCCTAACTTGGCTTGACTAGTCATTAACTGAAGTGAGCTGACCTTGGTTGGTTTCGGCACTCCCAGTTGCTTCCTAAATTGTAGGGATTGATCTAGGAGACTCCTAAACTTATGCAATCAAGTGCAATAAGTGGCAGTGAGCCTCAATTAGTGTTCCCCACACTTTGGTAACTGAAACATGTGCCCCAATTAGGTCAAGTTTAACCAATGGTGCTAATGACTATAAATAGACTGGATGGACTCCCGATTTAGACATGACTCCCGATTTAGAAATATGACCAAATTTGGACAAGGGAGGATTAATAATCCTAACATGAGCAAGGATAGAAATGGATGGACATAAAATGCTATATAGAAAATAGAAATGGATAATTCTTAGTGGTTCTTCATGACATATTCCTAAATATTTAATAAATAAAAAACTCATGCTATTTTACCTCAAGTTTTACCTCCATGGAATCCTTGGTTGACATGAACGGACTGATGTCTGTTGGAGCTTATGTAGGCCAAACTATTGCTATGAGAGATGTATATGAGAGTTGATACTGAATTAAGCTGAATCTGATCTGAAATGATGTTTTGTTGGTTGCATGTAATACTAACTACTGAGACAATTGATGAGGAGGAATTCTACCATAAAAGCAAAAAGATCATTCTCTTATTCTGAAAATCAATTGCTGTAATGAAAATGGAAAGGAATTCCAAAAATATTGAAACAAATGATGCTTCAAGTCACTATTGAAACCATTAGTTCACATAATCGTCAGCTGCTACAAACCGAGGTACAATTCTTACCATGTGAATGAATGTGCTGAAGTTGAGCATGGAAATAAATCATTGGATTACCGTCCATTAATGTATGTCGTTAACCAATGTTAAGCAACTCACCTTTGATGACAGTGAGCTCTAAAGTACCTTAGTGCATCTTGACAGGTATGAATGAATGTGATGGAATCGAGTCACCTGCAATATTTGTCAATTAAGAGGCATTGATGAATCCCCATGAATAACAATAAGGAAATCTGCCATTGATTCATGCAAATCCTAGGGCACTATAAAACTCTAATCTCGATCCCAAATGATGTGTTGGAGTCGATAGGACAAGACCATTGGAAGGTGGACCCTAATGAATTCCACATCATCCAATACGAGTACAAAATCAATGATTGTGAAGAATCATACTGAAAAATAGAACCAACATGAAACTCATAAGTGGAAAGCATATGTGAAGTCGTGATGTAGTAGTGATGGAAAATAAAAAAGTTAAGGTTGACTACCTGAGCAGTGGAAAATCAGACTTCAACATGAATGGATTTTTAGGGTTTTGAAATGAGGAGGGTGAATGAATCTACCATATAAAAATTGGATTCTTAAGAGTTTTCTTTCGGTACCAATTGGTATGACAAGTGTGATGATATTAATGTCATCTTAAAAGGATTGTTAGCATGTAGTAATGGGAATTGACTTCGAAAACATTGGCCTCTGTATGGTTTTCACATCAATCTATTTGTTTTATGTGCTCAATCCATTTAAAATTGAGAAAAAGTCTTCAAGAGTCACTCGTGCATGCATTGACCCTTTTCTTCCAAGGACCTGCAAAATACTAGCACTTGCCTGCAATAAAACATGATATTATGGTAGAAGAGAGGCGATTGGTCTCTCTTCAATGAACACTTATGAAAAAAACAACAAGCAATTACTTATAAAACAAATCCAAATAAAAAATGAACTAGGCAAAATCCACTGTATACCTGGAGGAGAGTAATGACCATCTAGACTCACCAACAGTATTCCGTCATAATTTATTCATTCCCCATCCAATTTGTCTGATTCAAAATCCAAATGAAATTAAATTTATAGTTATATGTCCCTTAGAAACAGGTTTTTAAAATTCTATGTAATGATATTCCAAATTGTTCAGTAACAGCATGCATAACAAGGTGTTTTTCAAATTCTGGACTAGACCAACAGTCACAGTTTTAGGCTTAACTGTTTCATTTGATAACAAATTGATGTGATTCAAATTGGAGATGAAATTAGACTCATGTAGGTATGTCCATTAGAAACATGTTTTTCATCCAATAATAATTGATGAGTCAAATAGGCCAATGAAAAGTCTAGGAAACAGAGTTTTAGGAATTCTGATTTGTGATAGGCAGTCGGTATTTTGGTCATAAAATTTGCATACAATATCGGAATGTGTTGGCAGGGGTCTTGGGGTAAGTGAGTTGCATAGCATAGCAGAAGATATGCAAGCTCACACGGTACCATGCAAGGTCATATCAGCACGATGAGAGGAAGAATAACTGCTTTTTGAATATTTTATGTATATTTTGACCAAATTTTGTTGCAATAGCTCAATAGCAGTTAGAAATCAGTTAGTAGTGGACCCTCAATGTAAAGGTGTAAGCCTATTTATAGATATATTTTTGTGGAAAAGGAAAGAAGAAAAAAGAGGAGATTGTATCGGATAATATCTGGTGCGATCTAATTTATGGAGAATTTTATGTCTTAACTATGATTTATCTGGGTTTTTCCTGATGTATGCAGCCTCCGATTTTGGAGAAGAATTGTGTAATGTGGTACATTTGCATAAGGTTAATATGATGTGATGAGTATGGCTCAAATATTATTTATTATTATAGATCTATTATGATGTTGCGACTCTGTTTTGTTACAATGGCATAATATAGATGTGATTTAGTCTCTTTCTGCTATACTGATGCGATCTCTTACTTTTATGTTGATGCAATCTGTGTTTCCGTAATTGTTTGATGCGCTGTGAGTAATGATGTTCCATGAATAATGCTACGATATTGTGATACTGTGTGATGATGCAATGATTACATAAGTTATGGTTTCCCTCTGTCAGATCTCCATATCCTCCATTCCCACTACCGGAAACTCGGTTGTGACAGCTCTCCCTTGAACGCCTCAGGTGAGACCTCGTCTGCTCCATAGACATTGTTGGGCAAGGTAAAACCTATCTAAGCCAGTGTTTAGGGAGATTACAATGTAGGGAATCAACAGAGTGGGAACCCCTGTCGATGAAGCTTTGTTGGTGGGTTTCGCCAACAAATGGTTCTGTTGTCGGGACCGAGTTGTAAGTAAGAGGGGGATATGTTTTGGCATCTGACTAGATTGAAGATCAAGGGATGGTTTGATCTAAAGTTGCAGGAGTTTACTGAAGCCGAAAACTAGAATCCTATGTTTTGTATGAGCCAATGGTTGGATAGATATATCCATGACGGTACCCATGAATGGCTCTTTTGTGAATTTCCTATAGTCTTGCATGAATGGTTGTCAAAGTTCGCTAAGCAGAGGACAAACTTTCAAGGAGGAGATCCGACATCCTGGACCCAAGAATTGATCCAGGAGCTACAAGAAACCAACAACAAGGCATCGTGGGCATTCGAGGTATGGTTGGATAGTATCTTAGAAGGATACATCATTGATTTTGTCATTGATACCAATAAATCTTTTAGTGAAGTAGAAAGGGAGTTTTTCAGTGGACCACGAGGAAGATTCTTATTGTCGCTACAACTATTGATTAAGCAACTAGTTTGTGAAAAGGGTATCCTAAAGATGGACCAAGAGTAGTGGAACTCTGGCGTGCGGGGGATGTAGGCACTACGATAGAAAGGGGAGAAATGCATAAGGAAGTAAGGGGTATATGGGCATGAGTTTTGATGAGAATGTAAAAGTCACTGAAGAAACAAGTGGATGTACAAGGGCAGGAGCAAGGTTTCGATAAAAGAGGCAGAGGAGGGGAGAAGATCCTGCTGAAGTCAAAGTGTGATACCATGAAGAACAACCACATGGGACGAAGTGACCTTTTTGTGATGACAAGGAAATATAGGCCTAGGCTATGCCTGGAAGAACGATAAGATCAAACCCCAGTAGTAACTTGTCTACACCTTCGCGCACCACTCCACCACAAGGAAGGAATGCACATTCTATGTCAACTTGCCCGACGTGTCAGCAACATTCTAGTAATAGAGCACCAGCAAGAGGAAGAAGGTCCAAAAATGGTGGGTGATGAAATGAAGTTGCCAATATTCCATGGAAATGGCACTGACAATCCAGAGCAGTACTAGTTCTTATGTGAAGTGATCTAGACTACTCGACAAACTATCGATGATGATGTCAAGAAATGTCATCTAGCAACTACTCTGAGGGGCTACGCATTGGAATGGTTCATGAGATTCACACAGGTGCCTCAAGGAGGTACTGCAAAAACATTGGATGAGATCAAAATAGGGCTATTTGAGGAATTTAAGAATCCAAAATCTGAAGCTTGATACATTACTGAATTAAAAGAGATCAAACAATTCCCCAATGAAACGATTTGGGATTTTCATCAGCGATTTAAGACATTGATGGCCCGGGTTAGTTTTCATATGAGCAACGTTCATCATAAAGAATATTTTATCATGGTGCTTGTCCCACATATCCAACAACCATTAATGCAGCAAAAGATTGCGACATAGAGCGAGGATCTAGAGATCACGATGAAATTGGAGGCATCACCAGTAGGGGAAATCGCCATTGGAATGAATCAGATTCAGGTGCAGTTGGCCAATTTGACGCTACAAATTCAAGACATCAAAAAGGCCAAGGAAGATCATGATGATCTTTGGTGCACCCGTTTCCATGCAGGCGGACATACCAAGGATACCTGGCTGACGTTTTGGAATTATTTGTTGTCAGGATCCCCCAATCCATTGAGTTGTGCTGGTGCACCATGGTGTCAAATATGTCAGGTCTATGGGAATCGACATGAGAACTGTGATTACATACATAATATGGTTACCAAAGCAGAAAATTTGTACTGTACATTTTGTTGATCAGTTGGACATGACGACAAAAATTGCCGCGCTTATGATTTTCTCTAGGAAAGGACGTATGATTCATACTTTGTGAAAGGGGAGGACCCTTGAACAGTGCAAGCACAGCTGCAAGTAGTAAAACTAGTAGTAAAAGTGCCATATCCACCGCCACCTCCATTGCAGTTTGTCCCAGCGTAGCCTCAGCCACAGTTTATAGCGCAGCCGCAGTTTGCAACACAGCCACAAATGGTGGTACAACCACAGGATAACCAGGCACCATGACCATAGTATAATCAGCAACAATATGTTTAGGATGTTGATGTAATTGTAACTTCATAATGTATTCACTCGTATTTCTTATGTATTATAACCTGATGTTTATTCGGGGATGTATTTGTAATGTACTTGAGTCATGTCATGCCCCGGTGTTCTGATCGGGAGTTTCTATAATGTAAACAAGTCATGTTAATTCAAGGTGGGTAACCCTCCTATTTTCTAAGCATTAAAGTCCCCACAGTTCTGGGGCACTAGGGTTATTAGACTCACCTAGTGAAGTCATCCCTAGTTGTGTTTAGTCAAGTCGGGAATTAGTATAAATAGAGAGCTATCCTCTCTATTTATCACAGACTCACTCACACTCAGTTGTAGCGCATAGCTGAGGAAGAGCAAGACACTGGGGAAAGGAAGAAGGAGGTTACTGTTGTCAGGAGATCATCTTACTATTTTTGGGTTTCACTTTTGGTGCTAATTCTATCTCCGAGGAATTTGCGGGGTTTTCTCCATTTATGGTTTCCCCGAGGAAAAACATTGTGTTCATTATCTCTTGTGTTTGATTGTTGTGCTTGTTCTTCTCTCATTTAAAGATCCTAATGTTATGCTAGCTTAATGTTAAAATATAACATGGTATCAGAGCTAGCCTGAGAAAAAGAAACTGTGCAGCTACGGGAACTAGGGATTCCTACTTTATGGATCTCTCTCCATAGATTTTCAGCAAAAGAAGAGTGGAATAACTCTCCTCCCTAGGGCACATCTTTCTGTTGAAACATAATTCAATTCTGAGGTTTTTCAATTTTGGACCCGACACTACTGCCGAAAATTAGGGCTTTTCACATAAGTGGAATTTTTCAATGAGCCTAGGCCTGGATTGATCTCCTCCTCAAAATCGAAGCTAGGGATCAAAATCAAAGCGTTTGGTTGGACAGAACTCTGGAAAAGCAAAACCCTAATCTGCTCCTAAACCAGCACTATAGAATTTCAGCTCCAAATCCAAATCTGACATCTTGACCTGGTAAGATCTAAATATTTTGTATTTCCATTTGAGGTTCTCAATTAATATGTCTCATCATACCAAGCTTAATGAAAAGCTTGAGGGAGCTGATAACTTCCGAGCCTCAAAGTATAGGATCTAAGTGGTCCTGGAAGAAAATGAGTTGGACTCCTATATCAATAAGGAGGTTCTAGTTCCAGAGGGAGATGAGGCCAAGGCCTTACATAAGAAGAAGTTGGTTATGGAAAAGAGGATCATTGCTAATTCAATCAAGGATCACCTCATACCACAGGTTTCCTCCATCAAGACACTTAAAGCCATGTTTGATGCCCTAACCAAACTGTTTGAAGGGAAGAACATCAATCAGAATATGACTCTAAGGAACTAATTGAAGAATGTAAAGATCGAGAATGAGGAGAACATCCAGTCATACTTCACAAGGGTCTCCTAGATCAAAGAACAGCTAGAAGCAGTAGATGAAGAAGTGGAGAATGCAGAAATTGTGATGAAAACCTTGAATGGTCTCCCTAGGTCATGGGATTCTTTCATCCAAGGAATGTGTGCTAGGAAGAAGTTAGTCAAGTTCAGTAGAATGTGGGAAGAATGTTCACAAGAAGAAGCTCGAATAGCAGCTCGATAAGAAAATATGGGAAGTGAAGATCAAGCTCTTGTAGTACACTCCAGGAAAGGAAGAAGGGAAAATCATCATCACCAAGGTAAGAATTCTCATCAGAAAAACAATCCTGTAAGAAGGGATCCATCCAAACTCAGATGTTATACATGTGATGAAATAGGACACTTTGCTAGAAATTGTCCCGTGAATAAGAATGGATCCAAGAAGAAGAAGAACTCCAAAGCAGACATCATGCTCACACTGCTAAGGATGATTATCCTCCCAGGAAGAGAGTAAAACAAGAAAGTGAAGACTCTTCAAGTGAAGAAGAATATGTTCTGATCTCCGCTCTCATGAGAACTGTCACTCATGGAAGCAAAGATTGGCTTATTGACAGTGGGGCTTCCAAACACATGACAGGTTTCAATGAATCCTTTGAGAAACTATTCGAACATAATTCACCCCATAAGGTGAAACTTAGGGATGACTACCAATATCCCATAAAAGGTAGTGGTGAATCCTCCTACAAGCTAGACTCTGGAAAGTCTATGAAAATGAAGGATGTCTTGTTTGTACCAGGACTAAAGAAGAATCTTCTCTCCATATTGGAATTGGATGAAAAGGGCATGAGGGTTGCATTTGTAGATGGCCAAGTCCTCATGTGGTCAAGAGGAAATACTATTGACAATGCAATAGTAATTGGAGAACAAGAAGGAGGATTATACAAATTGAAGGGTCATCCAGAACAAGCTTTGGTCCATGATACAGTAGAGCCAAATGAACTTTGGCATAGAAGGCTTGCACATGTGCATTACAGCGCACTACCACTTGCAAGCAAAGTTGTTGAAGGTCTTCTAGAAATTTAAGAAAAACATGAAGGGTTCTACAAAGGATGTGTGAAAGGAAATAATACAAAGAAGACATTTCCAAGTAGCGAGAGCAAGGAAAAAGGAATCTTGAAAATCATCCACTCCGATGTATGTAGACCAATGTCATCAAGTTCACTAAACAGGTATGTATACTATGTTTCTTTCATTGATGAATTTTCTAGGAAGACATGGATTTACTTCATGAAGAACAAAGATGAAGTTTTCAACAAGTTCAAGGAATTCAAAGCCTTGATCGAGAACCACATAGAAAATAAGATCAAGACCTTTCGATCAGATAATGGTAGAGAATTCACATCAAATGAATTCAAAGACTTGTGCAAAGAATCGGGGATTAAGAGGGAGTTATCCACTCCATATAATCCATAGCAGAATGGGGTTGCAAAAAGGAAGAATATAACTATCATGGAAGCTGCAAGAGCAATGCTTCATGATCAGGATCTTCCCATGCATCTATGGGCAAAGGCTTCCAAAACAGCGGTGTTTGTACAGACTCGTACTCCAAACAGAGTACTCAAGAATAAGACACCAGAAGAAGTCTTTTCCAACAAGAAACTAGAAGTCAGCCATCTGAGAATATTTGGTTGTCCAGTGTACATACACATTCCAAAACAGAAGAGAAAGAAACTAGATCCTTCAAGAAATAAGGGTATATTTGTTGGATACTCTGAAAGAATATACTTCCTAGGAGTCAAGAATATCGACATCAGCATGGATGTGACATTTGATGAAGACACAGCTTACAAAAAATCCAAAAAGAGACCTGCTAAAGAACCTAAATAACTAGAAGCTTCCAGAATTCATGACACAACCATGAATGAAGAAACTCAATAAGAAGATCGAGAATTTGAAGAACCACAAGAACCTGTAGATCCACCTCAAGAGAAGAATCCTCACAAGAGGAAACCTGCTTGGGTACGAGAAGCTATCCAAGGTACAAAAAGATATAAAGCTGTAGAAGAGAATCACAGAGAAAGAAAGAGAACCAGATCTTGCTCCAGATATGTAGCTTTACTATGTGACTTTATCAATAAAGAACCTTCCAATTATGAAGAAGCGGCAGAACGCAAAGAATAGAAGGATTCTATGATCGAAGAGTATCAATCGATCATGAAGAATGATGTTTGGGATGTTGTACAAAGACTAGAAGGGAATTCGATTGTAACTTCCAAAGGGATCTACAAGATCAAGCATGTTGCAGATGGTAGCATAGAGAAATATAAGGCAAGATTCATGGCTCATGGTTTCTCACAAAAAGAAGGAATAGACTATGAAGAAACCTTTGCACCTGTATCCAGGTACACTTCCATCATATCAGTACTTGCTCTAGCTACATTGATGAAATATAAGATACACTAAATGGATGTCAAGACTACTTTCTTGAATGGTGTAGTGGAAGATGAAGTGTATGTAGAGCATCCACTCGGCTTTGAGACATGTGACAGGGAGTCTCATGTGTGTAGATTGAAGAAATCCCTGTACGGTTTGAAATAGGCACCTAGGACATGGTATGGAAGAATTGATAGCTTTCTATCCAGTTTGGGCTTTACCAAGTGTAAAGTAGACCAACCTTTACTACAAGGTTGAAGATGGAAACCCAGTGATACTCCTACTTTATGTAGATGATCTATTTGTAACAGGTATGGATGGGTTGATTACTAATACGAAGAGAAAGCTTGCTGTCGAGTTCAAAATGAAGGACTTGGGTATGATGCATTATTTTCTAGGCATGGAGGCGTGGAAGAATATGGATGGAAGCTCCCTCGGACAAGGGAAGTATGCAATAGAGATCCTGAAGAGGTTTGGGATGATGGACTGCAAGGCCATGACCACACCTATGGCATTGAACCTGAAGCTATTGAGTGATGCTTCATCAAAGACGGTTGATGCTATGATGTATCATCAGATGATTGGGTCCTTCATGTATCTAGCAAACACGAGACCAGACATTTTATTTGGTGTGAACACCTTGAGCCAATTCCTGACAGATCTGAGACATTTTTACTTGATTGCTGCAAAGCATATTCTGAGGTACCTGAGGGGTACAATTGATTATGGGCTGAAGTATGAGGTGAATCAGAAGATTAACCTGGAGGGTTATGTTAATTCAAATTGGGTAGGCAGTGCCATCGATAGGAAGAGCACTTCAGGGTGCTTCTTCGGTATGGGATCATGTGTGATCTCTTGGTTTAGCAGGAAGCAATCCTGTGTGGCACTGAGTACAGCTGAAGCAGAGTATGTCACAGCTTGTCCAGCTAGTTGTGAGGCAGTATGGCTGTGGGAGCTACTATTTGATTTATTTGATCTCCATATGGATGTTACTTGTATACATTGTGACAACCAAAGTTGTGTGAAGTTGTCAAAGAATCCAGTGTTCCATGACAAGTCGAAGCATATCGAGATCAAGTACCACTATATCAGGGATATGTTGTAGAGGGGAGCAGTGAAGCTCTAGTATGTTGCAACAGACAAACATATAGCTGATGTGTTGATGAAACCATTGGCTAGGGTAAAGTTTGAGTACTTCAAGGAGAAGCTTGGTGTTCTCCAGATCGAGTTTCCCTCCAAGGGGAAATGATGAGACCTAGAGCCATTCTGACATGGTGAGAGGATTGGTTCCTTCCATGGTCAGATGTAAGGGATGAGCCATTCTATCATGGTGAGAGGATTGGTTCCTTCCATGGTCAGATGTAAGGGATGAGCCATTCTATCATGGTGAGAGGATTGGTTCCTTCCATGTCAGATGTGAGTGTTGAGCCATTCTGATGTGACTATAGGATTGGTTCCTACATGATCAGAAGTAAGCACTAAATTCCATTCTTGGAATGGAGGCACCTGGCCAGTTACCAAGAAAGCTCAGTCTGGGACTGAGGGCCATTTTGATGTGACTGTAGGATTGGTTCCTACATGATCAGATGTGAGTGTAGAGCCTTTCTGAAATTGGTTTTTAGATGTAAGTGCAGATCCTTTCGGCATGGAGGATTGGTTCCTCGCATGGCCGAGTGTAAGTGCTGAGCCTTTCTGACGTTGGTTGACGGATGTGAGTGTTGGGCCTTTCTGACAAGGTTGTGGGAGGTGTTCCCACATGGTCAAATGTGAGTGTTAGGTGTGCCTTTCTGATGTGATTATAGGATTTCTTCCTACATGATCAGATATAAGTACTGGGTGGGCCATTCTAACTTAGGATTAGATATAAGTGCTAAAGAAGACCTACATGGAGGCTAGGCCTACAACCAGCATGAAAAAGGGTTGGCTCTATATAAATTCCTGTGATGAGAAGAATCATGAGATAGGACCCATGATGATCTAGTAATGATGATCCAGCAGAGATGATCTAGATTGAGGGATGATCCAAATCCAGTGATGATGCTCCAGAGATGATCCAGATCGAGGGATGATCCAGATCCAGTGATGATGATCTAGATCGAGTGATGATCCAGATCCAAATGAAGATGGCTTGAAGATGAAGATGACTTGAATAAATAGATGACTTGAAGATGAATATGACAAGGACTCGATGATGATCCAGATAATACAGAGAAGAAGAATTGCGCTGATAAATTGTGTCGAGAGAATACCTTCCTAGTTAAGAGGGAGTGTTGATGTAATTGTAACTTCGAAATGTATTCACTTGTATTTCTTATGTATTGTAACCCGATGTTTATTCTAGGATGTATTTGTAATGTACTTGAGTCATGTCATGCCCCGATGTTTCGATTGGGAGTTTCTATAATGTAAACAAGTCATGCTAAGTCAAGGTGGGTAACCCTCCTATTTTCTAAGGGTTGAAGTTCCTGCAGTTACGGGGCACTAGGGTTATTAGACTCACCTAGTGAAGTTGGCCCTAGTTGGGTTTAGTTAAGTCTGGAATTAGTATAAATAGAGATATAGCCTCTCTATTTATCACACACTCACTCACACTCAGTTGTAGCACATAGCTGAGGAAGAGAAAGACACTAGGGCAAGGAAGAAGGAGGTTACTATTGTCGGGAGATCATCTTACTGTTTTTGAGTTTCACTTTTGGTATTGATTCTATCTCTGAGGAATTTATGGGGTTTTCTCCATTTATGGTTTCCTCAAGGAAAAACACTGTGTTCATTGTCTCTTGTGTTTTATTACTGTGCTTGTTGTTCTCTCAATTAAAGATCCTAATGTTATGCTAGCTTAAAGTTAAAATCTAACACAGGATGTGCATTATGTTTAGCAGCAACAAAACCCACCACAACAGCAGATGGCTCAAATGCAGTTTCAACAGGGAGGAACCCGTTGAGCATTCCATGGAGGATTTAGGGGTTGCGGAGAAGGCTTTGGTCGAGGAGGAGGAGGAGGTCTGGAATCCATTCAATATTATACATGTGGGGTATTTGGGCACTATCAGAGAGAATTTCCTCATGCGCAGTGTACATACTATGCAGCTGATGATCATAATGTCAAAAGTTGTCCTTAGTTGATCGCAAAATGGCAGGCTGGCAACATTCCCTAGTTGCAGTATGCACAGAGTCAGAATCATCCTATGTTCCAGGTACAGAATCATCCGCTGATATAGGGTCAGATCCCACCGCAAAATCAGACTCAGACTTAGAACCCACCCCAGTCTCAGACTATACTGATGAATCAATCGATGAATCAGTCGTTGAATCAGAACCCATCGGGAACTCAATTCCAAAACTTGAATCAAGGACTGATAGTTGCGACAATTAATGCTGAACCAAGGATGAAGGATGTTGATGTCGGGATTGTCACTCACATTGGTGTGACAACTAGTGATGATGGACCACGGAAACTAGTTCGGCTTGTTGGCAATAAAAAAGTAGCATTTGATGTAGTGATAGAGAAAGACACTTTCTTTGAATCAAAGAAGGAAATTGGGAGAAATCCAGGTAAGTTACCAATTATTGATATGCCTTCTGCTTTCGACCCCTCCATAGAAGCAGGACCATCATGGCAGCATGGTACCCTACGCAATTTTTTTGAGAGTTTTCCATTGCTGGTGAGGAACTCGGATGCCCTTGTTGAGGTTGAGACATTATTGTACCACCCGGATAACACAGTGAAGGATTCTACTGTGAATTCCTTGCAAAAAAGGAAGACAGGTAGGGAGATGAGGATAAATATCTAGATTGGAGATTATGAGGTTGACTCAGTCAATCTGGACCTTGGATCATATGTAAACATTTTGATGAAGAAAACCTGGTAATTGATGGGAAATCCAACATTGGGATGGTCATCGGTACAGCTACGTTTAGCAAACTAGGCGAAGGTTCAGCCCATTGGTTGTGTTTCAAACTTGCTTGTCGACATTGAAGGTATGAAAACAAGTGCTGACTTTGATGTGATAGAAGTTGTAGGAGATGGTGGTTCCTATCCCGCGTTGCTAGGAATTGGATGGGATAATGATAGCATGGTAGTTATCAACTTCAAAAAATGTGTTATGACATTTGTAAACTAGGATGTTAGGGTCATTGCTCCTATGTACCCTCAGGAAGGACAGCGATATATCAAACCTGTAAAGGATGAAGTTAGGAGAAGTTGGGATCATGCTTATAACATCTTTGAGGACTATATCCATCCTACCATTGATGGTGAACTTGGATGGCAAAGTGAAACCTCCGTGTCCTCTGATTCTGAAGATACTCTAGAAAATTGGTAGAATTGATTGCATGAAATATCATTCAGAGAATGCAGGTTGATTACAAATTCTCTTCGACATGTTGTGATTGAGACCATCGAGTTTTCCATTTATGAAGGAATGTCAGGGCTATCATATTTGTTTCAGGTATTTGAAGAGAAATTGTTTGAACTGCAAAGGATACTGGCTCTTGATGTAGCACTGAAGGCTACTTCAGCTCGATGGTCGGCGACACACAAATGGACGATCTGTGACTAGGAGCAGTGCCGCAGATTGATGATGATCCACTTTGGTGATATAGAGGTCTATCATGCTGGGATATATGATGGACAAAATGACCCCACCAATCATTTGATCGAGTGTCAGACTTTATCGACATCATGACCCAAAGATGAGTTCATTCATGCTTTTGTTCATACTCTATAAGAGATGCCAAGATCTGGTATGTGGCAGCAGAATTGCACAGAACCATTACCACTTGGGCGGAGTTGTCGGTTTGCTTCGTGTAGACATTTAGCTTCTGGGATGCCAACCCTAAGGTCTGTAACGCCTTACACATTATCTATGACGTAGTACTAAAAGTCATCCCTATTGCATACCCAGTTGATCCACATGCAAATTTCTCCATCTAATCCATGATGAAGTGCTACAACTTATCCAAGGAACCTAAAGATGATGACGAGCTGCGCAATGTTAATATTCCAGAGTCCGAAGGAAGCCATGGTGTTGCAAATCCCGATGTATCGATGGACTAGAAGGATCAATCAATGAGGATCCAGAAAGTTAACATTGGGTCGGCAGAGAATCCAAAATTTGCTAATGTCGAAGTCTATTGGGGCAAAGAGACGATGGCCAAAATCACAGATCTACTGCATGAATTCCACGACCTTTTCTCGACACAATTTTCAGAGATGAAGGGGATTCTCAGTGACTTGGGGGAAATGAAGATTCCACTCAAACCAAATGAAAAACTAGTACACCAGAGGCCATATAGACTAAACCCACAATACATGGATCGTGTGAAAGCTGAGATTGATAAGATGCTCGATGTTGGGATCATTGAACCTATAGAAGAATCAGAGTGGATAAGCCCAATTGTGGTCCAAGACAAGAAGACTGGTGAAATCCACATTTCTGTCGATCTAAGAAAGTTGAATGATGCATGTGTACACAATCCATTCCTGACCCCTTTTATAGATGAAGTCCTAGAAGGTGTAGGCGGTTAGGAGATATATTCCTTCACATATGGCTTTTCGGGATACCACCAGATCGGGATTGCGAAGCAGGATCACCATAATACTATGTTTGTCACTAAGTGGGGTTGTTTCTAATATACCATCATGCCATTTGGGTTGAAGAATGCACCTGTTGTATTCTCTTGTGTAGTTGTCGTTGTATTTAAATATTTTATTCAAAAATTCCTGCAAGTATGATATGGATGACTGGACCATCTATGGCCTGATTAGAGACCATTTGGACAATCTGCAATTGATGCTGGAATGGTGTAGATAGCATCATATTGCATTGAATTCAAAAAAATGTATTTTCTGTGCACCCTTTGACATGCTACTTGGGCACATCGTATGTAAAGAATATATGTTGGTTGATCTGGTGAAGATTGAGTTGATCCTCATTTTTCCACCTTCGACGAATGTAAAGATGCTTTGGGAAACACTGGTACACATGAGATACTATCGCAAGTTTATCAAAGGATACGCTGTGATTATTGCTCCCATGGAAAAGTTGTTAAAAAAATATGCTGCATTTGAATGGACTCCAGAATGTCAAGGAAGCTTCGACACCCTGAAGGCCAAGATAACCTCTACACCAATACTGGTTTTTCCTGATTGGAATAAAGAATTCCATGTGCATTTTGATGTTTCTTCTACGGCGCTGGGGGTTTTTCTTGCACAACCAGGCGAAGACGACTTGGATCGTCCAATAGCATATGCCAGTAGAAAGTTATGATTTTCTAAACGAAATTATACCACGACTGAAAGGGAAGGCCTGGCGATGGTTTATTCTCTACAAAATTTTAGGCACTATTTGTTGGGATTACATTTCAAGATGTTCACTGATCATTCTTCTTTACAATACCTAGTCAATAAGCCTGTGTTGGGGGGGAGGATTTGTAGGTGGTTTATTTTGTTCCAAGAGTTTGATTTTGAAATAGTGGTAAAGCTGGGACGTTTGAATGCTGGCCCAGATCATTTGTCACGTGTTGTGAATGGTGAAGAACCAACCAATATTGATGATGGCTTTCCAGATGCAAAGATTTTAGTTCAGTACAGCAAGGCAATCCCCAGGGGAGAGGCTACATAAGGTTAAAATTGTTAGAAGTAACCGGTTGACCATTTGCGACAGTTGCAAGGCTATGGGGTGGTCAAATCAAGTAATAAAAGTAGGTAGTTAAACTAGTTGGCTGGCGGCGCTTGTTGAAGTGACCTACATTAATGGGTGATCCGACTATTAGAAGAATAAGATCGTCGATGTATTTGGTGTCATTAATATCTAATTTAGCAATAATGGTGAAGTTATATTTGGCAATGATGAATTTGGATTGGAAGTGGCTATAAAACATCGCATGGGATGCATAGGATGGAATTCTTCAGTTGCACGAGAAGAAGTAGAGGGTGAATTCAGTTCAGAGTGTTGAGTGAAGTGCAATTAGAGTTGTTGAGTGTATTTTCAGGTTTTGAGGGGTAAGGGATGCTGAGTGGCCTTGACGCTATAGAAATTTCCAGTGATTATGAGTCCCCCATTCGGCCCACGGCTATGGAAGATGAAATCATGAGTATGCCAGTGGGTTCGTCGTCCATTCCTAAGAAAAAGCGGCATACTTAGAGACCCAGTCCTATGCCATCAGAAAAGAGGCAAACTCGCACGTCTGTGAGAATGCAGGGAGAAGGGACTGCACAGGCTAGGTCATCGAGATAGGGATCTGTTGATTCCATGGCACCTCGAGGTGTCTCAGTTCATGATATTTTTGGATACATCGCTCCTACACATCCAGGAGCCAAGCCACGGCAGCCGTCAAATAATAAGAAGTACCTACCCAAGTTACCAGTGCTACCAGAAGGGATGACGTGCTTGGTCGATATCATCCCTACGTTGATCAGGCTCAAGTTCAAAGATCATGACCTGATCTTACTTAAAGATGTCTAGGATGATCCATATGAATATGTCCCCATGATGCCTGGTGCCCCCATTCAGCAAATTCCAAAACCATGGGCCAATGGGTTAGACAAGTGTAAGTTGTTGGGGCTCATCAATATGCCCCATTTCGGTTGCTTGAGTGAATCCCATGCGTGTGTGAAGCAACTATTGGTGTGTTTCCATGGAGGGATGCTTTGGCTGACTATGTTGATCCCTGTCACAGCCGACTTGATTGCAAGCATTACTAATTTGTCGAAGGCTGGGGAGGACCCGGCGCAGTATATTTGTGGGAGATATACGAATAAGAAACTTTCTAAGCAGTTGAAGGAGCGCTTTGATTTACAATTCAATGGTTGTGCTTATCGCATTGACAGCATTAACTCACAAGTGATGCGCATTGGCACAAGAATTCTGGCCAGCAAGGTTGTTTGCGGCAATCGACTAGTCTAATGCAAGTCGGGTGCTGTCACCTGTGCCCAGTCCCTATTTTTGTTAAATCAGTTGCTTAAAGATGCGCTTGTTGCTCAAACCGGGTGGCCCTTTTCCTATAGTTGGTTGTTGATTCTTATCGCTCTCATTGCTAGGATGGAACCTGACGACTACCAACCAATGGTGGTTGAGGCAGTCAAGGTTTTCCATGGTACCCACTATCATAACCTATGGTGGGTCGAACAGCCCAGTCAACAAGTAGAATGTGCCATTCATTTCTGGGTCTATTGGGAAGCGCTACAGGCTTCTGTCGTTGCCATTCTTAGAGTTTCTCGCTACACCGTGGCCAAGTATCATTGGATCCTTCAGTTTTCTATTCGACCCCACTCTATTCATATTTAGGCCAGGCGGTACCCTGATCGATAGTGGCTACCATTGCCTTATAAAGTCACCATGGAAGATTTGGATGCTATTCTACAATACTGGCCAAGGGAATGGCGCATCCTGGTGAGTTAGGAGGAGTTATCTAAGGAGTCACCCCCAGATGTCCCTGAAGAATATGCCCCGAAGGAACTGAGCACCTATGACTCCGACAATGAGTCATTGACAGATCCTAAAGGTGCAGCACAGCGTATGTGGGAGGAGACTCGCACCAAATGGAATCTAGAGTACAAGGAGGGTGGTGGTTCCAAGTCAGTGATGGAATACCAACTGCAACGGCTTATCAAATCCTTCACTGATTCATCTACGGCTGTGACTACGACGGTCTGCGAATCAAACCATGAATAATTTTGGGTGGTAAGAGATAGACTAGAGTCCATTTTTAATATTATTTCCAAACAAACATCGACAAGACCTCTACTGCAGGACAACCCATCGATTAGCATTGAGCCCCGGGATAGGAATGTGCAAGTTCCCCTAACTGCGATCGACACCAGTAATGAAGAAGTTCACCAACGGCTGCACCCAATCCAGAGCATGACTTTGGATCTGAACAAGTTATCTGCTATAGCGCTGGTTGAATTGCAACATGGAACCGCACTAGAATTGACGACACGACAAAAAGAATTGACTAAGGGCTATGTCCAGTCCCAGAATACCACTGAGAAGCTGTAGAAGGAAGCAAAGGAGCTGCATCAGGTATGCATGCAGTTGACAGAGGAAAAGTTACAAGAAATCAACCATTTGAAGGTGACACAGGCCGAGTTGCAGCAAAAGGTTGCTTAAGAGATTACCGAACTCAAGAAATATCAAGACTTCCTAATTGTTGAACAGATGCAGCTATGTGCCTGGTGTAACAAAGTTGAGTAGGCTATTTCTGATGCCTTCCAAAACATTTTTGACAACACAGTAGGGCTCACCCCAGTAAAAAAGGCCAAGTGATTGGGGAAAACTCTGGTTCAACGTCAGGACACTAACCTCATGCTCAATGCCTTAGTTCAACCCACAACTCCACTGGAGTAGGTTGCAGAACACAAGATCTCCATTAAAGAAATTTCCACTCAGTTTGGCACCATGGAGCAAGAGGCCAAAACTATTATGGAGGAAACCATGCATTTTTGGCAAAGTATTGTCCAGGATGAGGAACTTGATCAGCTGACTACGCAGGTGCAAGAGGGAGATGGCCAACTAACAAACCTGAACATGTCGCTAAAGGCCATGCCACTAATGGTACAAATCACTCAGGCCAAAGAACTAAAGGATCTACAGCAGCAAGTTTCCCGTGCAAAAGAACTCCAACAAAAGTGCCGCGTGCAGCTTGAATAATTCCAAGAAATCGGTGGTGAGTTGGCTGTTAATGTCATCGCCATGTTCTAGGCCATTCAAGAGAATCGACAAATGGTTGACAGCAAGGCTACTAAGGAACACCCTGCCCAACAAACTTTGACTAATTTTCAGAGTATTTCCATTAAAGTCCAGCTTCATGTTCGTGAAATTGCGCAGCAATTTGAAGATTTTAAGGACAAGACTTCGGCACACACCCTGTCAACTTGATGTGGCTCAAGGGCGAGCCATAAAAATGTGTTGGGGGCCTGTTGGCAGGGGTCTTAGGGTAAGTGAGTTGCGTAGTGTCGCGGCACCTGCACAAGCTCATGCGGTACCGCGCATGGGTAGATCAGCGGAATGTGCGGAAGAATAACCTCTTTTTGAATATTTTATGTATATTTTGACTAAGTTTTGTTGCAATAGGTCAGTAGCAGTTAGAAATCAGTTAGTAGTGGACCCTCAATGTAAAGGTGTAATCCTATTTATAGATATATTTTTGTGGAAAAGGAAAGAAGAAAAAAGAGGAGATTGTATCAGATAAGATCTGGTGCGATCTAATTTATGCAGAATTTTATGTCTTAACTGTGATTTATCCAGGTTTTTCCTGATGTACGCAGTCTCCAGTTTTGGAGAAGAATTGTGTAATGTGGTACATTTACGTGAGGTTAATATGATGTGATGAGTATGGCTCAAATATTGTCTGTTGTTATAGATTGGTTATGATGCTGCGAATCTGTTTTGTTACAATGGCATGATGTAGATGTGATTTAGTCTCTTTCTACTATACCGATGCGATCTGTTGCTTTTATGTCGATGCAATCAATGTTTCTGTAACTATTTGATGCACTATGAGTAATGATGTTCCATGAATAATGCTGTGATATTGCGATATTGTGCGATGATACAACGATTGCATAATTTATGGTGTCCCTCCGTCGGATCCCCATATCCTCCATTCCCACTGTCAAAAACTCAGTTCTAACAGCTCTCCCTTGAACTCCTCGGGTGAGACCTCATCTACTCCGTAGACGTTGCTGGGTAGGGTAAAACCTGTCTGGGCTGGTGCTCAGGGAGATTGTGTTGTAGGGCGTCTACGGAGTGGGAACCCTTGTCGATGAAGCTTTGTTGGTGGGTTTCGCCAACATAATGGAGTGATTCAAATTGTGTTGTAAACTATATTCATAGGGTAATATACCAATGAAATAGGTTTGAAATATATGTCCAATAAGGAATCCAAAAAGTGATTGTCCCAGCTCTGTTCCTAAGTTGCCTGCTTGACACCCCGTTAGTATTTTGACCATAAATTTTTCATTTGATGCCCAATCTCAAAAATTCAAATTGTTTTGGGAACTATATTCAAAGGGCTACTTGGGATGTAAACAGGTTTTAAAAATAAGTCCATTTTGTCCCCCAAAAATAGACTGTCTAGACTGTGTTTCAGTAAAAAATTTAAGCCAAAATACCACAAAAATTCAATAAATGAAATTTGGCCCCCAAAAAGTGATTGAAATAGGTGTGAATGTTTTTAGTGATGTAAATTTTAATATAACACACACCCATACCAAAATTTTCAAGCATTGAGCATTTAGATTTACTTACACAGTTAGTTGCGGCCGTAGGTGCAACTCTTAAAAATGATATAATGTTGAAATAAAGCATGTGTATTTTTATCGATGTGTTATATATAAATGAAAAATAAATACATACCATGATGTGCAACACACGTATCTCAAACTCAAAAAATTTCACCTCTAGGACAGTCACAACTAGATGTTACAGCTCACTATGACAATTGGGTGTTGCAGCTCACTGTCACAGCTGGGTGTTGCAGCTAATTGTCACAGCTGGATGCTGCAACTGACAAATTCATGCCCAAGTTCAAGCTTGAAGGGTTCCAGAATTGTTGTCTCATTTTCCCATGGAGTCTTCATTCACCTTCCCTAATTACTGTAATTTTGTTTTCAAGAAAGATTGTTTTTTTTAACAAATAGAGACAAATTAAATTTGGAAAATTGAATACAAAAATGATTTATGCATTTTGTTCAAATAGTCAACAATTCCAAATCATTTTCTTTCCTGAAAACATCTCATACACATTCCTTATATTTCTACTTTTTGATCGTCCATATCACAACAAGGCGCTGGAAGAGAGCATACTTATTCAAAAATAAAAAATAAAAAAAAACAAAAGCATGGTTTTATTCTGTTATTCTATCCTACCCTATTCTACTTGGAAATATAAAAATTGTTCAAGTGTATGCATATTCACAATGGAGCCACTTTCAAATAAGTGACTCAAGTATGCTCATATGCCCAACAGAAAAATATAACTTTATGAATGCTAGGATATGAGAGATAAACTTCCCTTGAAATGATGGTGCCATAAATTGGTGAAGTATGGAATTATGTTGCAGACTGATGACTGATTGAAACCAAGATTCAATATAGTCTAGTCTGTTCCCTTAATTTCTTGTGGTTGTTACACCATGAAGCTCCTTAGTAAACAGATCTTCCTCAATGCATTAGAGATTCGTATCTAATGATGTAAAGGATGCTTCAATTTTTGGTTCCAATGTCCGTTCTTCATCAAATTTGTTGGTCTTGTTAACTTGTTGATGATGACAAGAAACTTCACTTCCAAGTCTTGGATTTAAAACATGTTCAGGCCTCGTGTGGATTTGTTGCAATAGTGCATACTCTTTTTGCAGCGGTGTAGGTGAGGTAGAACAAGAGGGAAATATAGGAAAATTTTGCAGTTCAACACTGTAAGCATACTGTACTGCTTTATTATGGTTAGGGTGGGGGTTGGATTGGATAGGAAATTGTGTTGGATACCAAGGAGTTTGATGAGAAGATATATGTGGCTAATGTAGAGGATTAGTTTGTGAGGTTGACACTGAAGGACCAAGTTGTGTTGTAGCATGATGGAGAGTGGTCATGTGATCATAAGATAGGTCATTCCAACCTTGTGGATAAGGTAGGTAAGAGTTAAATTGAGGCTACAACAGCTTCCATGGTGGAAGATTATTCAATGATTGAGTATGAGAGTAAGGAAATGGAGGGATATAATTTTGAACCATACATGTAGGCCACGGTTGCCATGACTATTGCAATGAGTTGGATGCAACTCCGAGATCTCTTTGATATGTTTCTTTTATCCTTGGTAAGGAGGGACAATGATCTGTGGAATGATTCAAGTCACATATGCCACAAATTGTGAGACTATCCAAAGGATAATCCATTGCAAGATGTTTCTTCTGACACCGAGGGAAAACTATTTCTTCAAATTCCTCATGCTTTTCGTGAACCTGCAGAAAAAACAATCCTGAATTTAGTGAATCATTGATATTAGCATTAGAATTTTCAAATAAATTACTGATTTCAGCTCGTAAAACTCTTGTTTTTGCAGCAAATTTCAAAAATAAAGATAAAAGTTCCTTAGAATTCTTACCGGTCTTGAAGTTTCCTCTTGAATACCTTCTACATAACTCACAAATATCATCATATGCTAACTAAAATACATTACATTTTCCCATCAGATTTAATACTTCTAAATGTTTAGCTTGGATTCCCTTGAGTAGAATTTCTTTTAAGGTCTCCTTCCCCAGTTTTCTTTGTTTGGATCTTTGGAGGTCATATTGAAAGTGTTCCATGTATTCCTATAGACTCTCTTATTCTCCTTGTGTCATTTTGAAGATATCATCATTGACCTTGCAATAATCTTGGTACCTTTTCAATAATACATGTTTCATGTCTTCCCAAGTTTGTATGCAACTCCCACCGAGGCTCATGAACCACCGGAGAGATGTTCCTTTTAGAGTAAGGGGAAACACATTCAACTTTTGATCATTAGCACAATTACCATAGGCCCTACAAAGTAATTCAAATTGAAATAAAAATACATCAGGGTCTTCATTTTCTAAACCGTGAAAAATTGGTAGAACATGTGGGGGAATTCTTTTTGTTGGTGCCACTCTTCCTAAGTCTCTGATGGGAAATTCAAAGATAACAACTTCTACACCTTTTTTACCTACCATCTCTTCATTATATTCTTTGTGTGCTATCTTGAGGCTCCTCCTTCAAATGTTCCTGTCAACTTGTTAGTATAATGGGTGGTGCTTACAACACCACTAAGGGAAATGATAAGATTTACACTCCAAAAGTTGAAAATGAAATAAAACTAAAATGTAAAGAAAGAATAAAAAACACACTCAAAGCAAATTCAATAAACTAAAAAGTAATCATGCAACCTACATGCCCTACTTTAAAAATGCATCTACAAAACAATGTCAGATGTATTTTTGCACCATTCATAACTTCCCCGGCAACGCCGCCAAAATGTTAATCATATTAATTGTCTAATTAAATAAAAAATTGATATTCCAGAACATAAATTATCAACACGAGGAAGTCTTTTATTTCAAATCTATCATGCAATATCTATTCAAGCACAATTTCTACCTGACACTGTTATCTATTGGTATGAAATCGAAACTGTTTGTAAAATAGATCACACCTTCTTGAAAAGAAATCAAACCTAAAACCTATTCATAAATCCAAAATGTAAATCTAATCACACTTCAACAAAATCAATCCTTGTGAAACAATATTTAATTGCATACATCTAAAAGAATTGCTATGTTGGCCAATGATCTATCAAATGAATTAACAACACAACAACTATGACAAATCTAATGAATGAAAGTATACAACTATGATAAATCTGATGAATGAAAGAATGATTGAAATAATAAGAAAATATAAACAATAACACACCTACAATCAACACTATCAGCATCTTCTTAGGGAAGAGGACCCTTCCTCCACTGAGTAGATCTAGATCTCCAAAATGAAAGTCTACAACTCCATAATTAAGAAACTGCCAGCATAAGAGTGAAAACATTACAACAGAGTCTGGATCAAATCCTACAGCATAACATTGCTTTATCTCCTCCTTCCTCCTCAATGAGATTTATTACATATTTATACATAAAATTCTCTCAGGAGAATGAGAAACCAAATCCCCAACTTGTGATATGTTTCAACAAATTTTCTAATTTGGAAAAATGGCTACAATAGTAAATCTAATAATTACACATTTAGAGAACCCACTATATATCTGAAATCATATCTTTATTTGTAAATTTCCTAGCGAGTAAGGTAAATGAAGTCGTTACACAAAAAACACATGTCTTGGATTTTCGAGATTCATTTCCATCTACATGAAAATTGAGACAAGAATCAAGGTTTTCTTATCTGGCATGCATTTTTGGTTAAGGCTGTAACAGCTAGCTGTGAGTGTCATGTCCGTGAAAAATCACTCCACAAACCATCATTAGTAAAATTATGCATACTAGTCTTCAATTCATTAAAAATAAAGGAATATAATCATGGTTAACCATTAAAGCATCAATGGAAGTAATACGGTATTTTACGGGCAATTACAACAAATGGATGGAAAATGGAATGATTAATGGATAATAATATGAAGAATATGGATGAAATGTGTTTCGATGGGTGATGAAAATATGGACAAATCCATGACCCAACAATTTGTAGTTGAGATTCTCAAAAGGATGAAAACAAAGTATGCAATCAACCAGAAAAGATCCTATATAAAACTTGAATTTTCATTCATGCAATCCTTCTTGGGCTGCAATTATGCCGGACGACAAACTATTTGCTACTATGTCATCCCAATTGAAAATTTTCCCCATCATGGTTACATGGTATATAAGTGGGATCCATCCAAACTTATAAAACCTTCCGTCGGCTATGTCGAAAATCCTATTTAGCATCATAACTACTATCATGTATGGGGTACACAGATGGGTAGGTTCATATTCCCCAGATGCCTTATGCCTGAAAATATTTCCTTCATCTACCATCATCTTTTCCACTCCACTGTAGTCAAGAGTCAGGCCTTTTACCCAGTCAGTTGTCACGCTAAATTCTGAAGGTGGTAAGTTGTACGCTTTTTGTATGAATGCAGGTGTGAAGGAGGCAAATCCTTTATCCTCAATGTTGTACATAATCATTCCCCTTGAATCAACTTTGCACAGAATCCATCCAATGACCTCAGGGTAAGGAAAAATCTCTAGTCTTGTGGACACTTTGTTGATTCATGATTTCAATATGTTATCATACAAGACTAGGTCTTCCAATATCACCTCTGGAACCTTTTCCTCCTTGAGAATGTGATAGATCTAACCCCATTTAAATTTAGGCTCAGACTCAGTGATAGATTTAGTATCTTCATATATTATCTCCACCTTTGGTGTGAGCATGATTTCTACATATGATTCATCATCGGTAATCTTGGATTTCTTCTTGCCTTTATGGGCATGGTGTCTGGTACAAACTTAGCCTACAGAAAACAATAAATTTTCTTAGCACCCTTCAATCAAAAACACATGTCATACATATCAGAAATGAAAAACGTAGAAAAATGTTCAATACAAATAAGGAAACCCTTATGTTTGTTAGTGGAACAAGATTAACCAGTACGTTTACCATATTGTCTCCACCCATGACTCTTTAGTGAAAAAAACTCTGCACATCATCCACATACACATACAGCAAGCTCAAAGAGAAGGCTACAGACACTAAGGAGACTGGAACTGTCACGTACCCACACCCCATTATCATGCAGAATTAAAAATTTCATCAAGAACCTTTATTATTCATCGAAACACATGGCATGGATGCAAACCAATTCTTAACATTTCAACCACTGTCACGCTCCCTCCTATCTTCCCTTGATCAGTTCGATAATATGCAAGGAAATATATCAGAGGATATCGAACAGCAGAGAGAAATACCGACAAAAATCAACGATCACAAACAGTCCCGCATCCGGAATCAAATCAACGGCTAAGAATCATCCCGCAAAAATCGATGGCACAAAAAACTTGAGTTGCGAGATTGGGAATTGTGGAAATCATGATACCGCAATCCTGCATCCCACATTCTTGCATGCAGAAATGACCATTGTGGAAATTGAAATTTGTGAAGCTGCATACCGCATCCCGCAAGTTGTGGAACAATGCAGTTGCAGAACAAAAACTGCGGAAAGCTGTAATTCACAAAAATACATATTTTCATTCCACATCCCACAAGTTGTGGAAAGGGAATTGTGGAAAGGAATTTGCAGAGTTCCAAATCTGCCAAAGGATGTCTTCCACATCCCACATACCACCTGCAGAAACAACCATTGCGGAAGGATATCTCTACATGAAAATTTGACCTGCTAATTGAAGTCTTTGAACCAACTTGGCCATCCATGACAACATCAATCCGGCATTCTAACCCTGCAACTTAGTTTAACAATGCACTGAAGGAAACATACATAGATTCCTATAATTGCAGTTATTCCAAGGAACAATTCATCAATTCAACACATCCAACATGCTCATAATATTCCATCAAGCAATTACAATGCAAAAAAATACAATTGCAAAGATTAACATAGACAAGAACACTTATCTTGAGAAGAGCTTGCCCACAACCAGTTATGTTACTGCAACCTTCCACCCAACCATTGGCCAATGTGCTCATCAATCTCTCAGCAACATTGCCACCCTCGAGCTGTGCATGATTTCCTCAAGGAAAAAGGGAACACTAGCAGACTCATACATAGCCAAGGGTGCAACAAAACTAATCCAATCCAACACAGTTGGGTTTATCAGGATGCAAGGGGAAACAACCAATAGATGGGTTTCATAGGCTACTCAGCCAAGCGATCTCATAGTTGGTCCAACATTCACCTTAAGGACCAATCAAGCCAACATATGGGTTTATCAAACTGTACACAGTTAAGCCATCTCACTACTGGGTTTATCAGGATACCTAGACAAGCCAGCATTCACAGTTGGGTTTATCAGACTGTCCAACCAAAGGTTACTCACCAGTTCAAACTCATCAAGCCACAGCCAAGCCAACAGATGGGTTTATCAGGCTACCAGCCAAGCCATCCTTCTAGTTGGGTTTATCAGGCTTCTAAGGAAATGGGTAGGAAGCACTGCTAAGCTAGTGAGCTCATATACAGAGCTAAGAACACCTTCACAATACCGATATGGCCTAGCTTCCCCACTTCCTACACACCCAACACAAGGAGGTGTCCCCTTCTTTGCTCCATAGTCCCTCAGGCCACATCTTCCCTTCTAGTGCTCTTCAGGATGTGCATAGCAGGTTCACAAGCCACTCTTATCTTATTGTGAGGTTCCACACCAGGGGTAATTTTAGGGGTGAAATTTATCCCATGGGCTATTTTTAGGGGTTTTTATCCAAAACATGATTCGCCATTTTTCATTTTTTGAATCCCTGTTTCACCCAATCTCATTGGGGTAGACTTTTTTCACCCAAAAAATTGCCAAATTATTATATAAACGATATAAAATCCTTGGAAATTAAAATATTTTTTGAAAAATATCGCCAAACATTTTATAGTTGGTGTTTTAAGAATTGGTAATATTCGCCAATATTTATACACTTTTAAATAAATATGGTTCCTTAAAATCATCCATGTTCCACACTAGATTATCAAGCACATTCTGTGTATCTCCCATTCCTAAGTCTTGTACATAGTTCAGACCTGAACCAGGGTGCACAACACAACCACCACAGGGAGACTCCACAACACAGGCCTTTCTTTGGAACATGAATAATAGGGTCTCATACACTCTGTAGTTCAAGATAACGCTGCAACACAACAATCATAGTCTCACTAAGGGAAAACACTTAAAGAATGCAAGGAATACACACAGGAAGAACTCAGCTATCCAAGAGCTTCCCCCACGAATGGAGAGAATTATGGATGAGCAAGACGTCCCCTCCTGCTCCAAAACATGAATTCAAATGAATACGTAAATGCATGAGCGCATCAGCCCCCAAACTGGCATACTGTTATGGGTGTTTTTCTTTCCCATGAAGTTAAAAACGTGACAGTCAAAACTAGGTGCTCTGCCAAATTGAAATTTTCCCATACTTTTCCCCTTCCATGCAATAACTAACTTGACCACAATTTGGCATAAATAAATAGTTGGGAAGAAAGACAAGAAAAAGGGTAGTTGACAGTTTTGATGGGTTTTCCCCATGACACATGGATTTTCCCAAACTTGTTCAAGGTTAATAGTCCCTCCCCCTTATCCTTAGGAAAATCATGCCCCCATATCATTTTTTCATTGCATTGACATAGCTGGTTGTGGGTTTTTCATTAATTTGTATTTTTACATGATGTTTACAACCATGCATGACTTAGCACAGAAACCATAGGCATCAACCATGATCACCTATATTCCAAACATTAATCAATGATAGGGCCTTGGCCTTGAGCTCCTTGTCATGATTCCATATAATATTTACATTATATACATTAATGCAAATGGGATCAAAACTGGGGTGTTACATTCCCCTCCCCCTTCAATAGCATTGTCCTTAGTGCTTTACAAAATTTAACAAAATGCTACACTGGTACCACCCTCATTGCTCCGCAGATTTGAACAAAAATGGATGTTCCAATCGCATGGCATCCTCTAGCTCCCATGTAGCCTCTTCAGGACCGTAGTGCTCCCACTACACCTTTACCTATCCTATGGCTCAGTTCTGGAGCATGCTGACCTTCCTGTCGAGGATGCGCATTGGTGTGATTCGGAACTCTCCCTTGAGTTCCACCTGAATCACATCCCAATTTATCACATGGTTAGGGTCATGTACATATTTCTTAAGCAAAGAAACATGAAAAACATTATGAGCTCTAGTGCTAGCAGACAATACAAGTCTATATGAAACTATTCCTATTCTTTCAAGCACTTCAAATGACCCACAATATCTAGGTGACAACTTGGCACAACTTCCAAGTTTCAAGGAACTTTTCTTTTCCCTCACTTTGAGGTAAACATGATCCCCAACACTGAACTCTTTGTTCACCCTATGGTTATCATCATATATTTTCTATATATCCTGGGATGCTTTCAGATTCTAGCTGATATTTACAACCTCCTTCTCCATCTCCTTGAGCAAATCTGGATCAAGCACAACCCTGTTCACTGTATTATCCCAATTCACTAGTGTCCTAGACCTCCTACCATACAAAGCTTCATAGGGACTCATGCCCAAGGATGCTTGTTTTCCATTGTTATAAGAAAACTCTACCAAGTGTAAATAATCCTCCCACTTGGTTGGTTTTTCCATCACATACATGTGAAGCATGTCTTCAATCACTTATTTAACTCTCTTTGTCTGCCCATCATTCTGAGGATGGCACGTGGTGCTGAATTTTAGCTTTGTACCAAATCTGCAAACAATCCCTTCCAAAAATTGGAAGTGAACTTGACATCTTTGTCAGAGACTAATGCCTTTGGAAATCCATGCAATTTGAAAATATCCTTCATGAAGATATTTGGAATGTCATCAGTCTTATGCGTAGACTTAACCGGTATAAAATGGGTTTCCTTTGGAAACTTGTCCACCAAAACCATGATGGAATCATGTTGTCTTCAAGTCATTGGCAATCCTGTAATGAAATCCATGGAAATAACTTCCCATTTCCATTCCAAAACTCTCAAAGGCTAGAACAAACTTGTTGAGTGTTGATGCTCAGCCTTCACCTACTGACATTTCATGCACCTGGAAATGTATTCATCCATGTCCTTTTTCATTCCTGACCAAAAGTACTGCCTTCTGGCTATAGCAATTGTCTTCTGATATCCTGGGTGACCAAAATATGGAGCTTTATGGATCTCGTCCATAACAACTCTCCTCAAATATTCTACATTGGGAATGTAAATTATGTTCTTATAGGTAAGAAGTCCATCTTCTTCCAATTTATATCCCTCATACCTCTTTTCAATTCTTTGCTACTGCGATTTTCCTTTTACCTGCACATACAATTCATCTTCAGCAACATGATTAGCAATCTGCTACCTCAACTCCGATTCGCAAACACTAATGGATTCCACATGCATTTCCTACACCTTCCTGCTGAGCGCATCACTACCTTATTCTCTTTTCCCTTTATGTGCTTGATCTCAAAATCAAACTCACATAAAAACTCCATCCATCTAGCTTGCCTAACATTTAGAGTAGGTTGATCAAACAAATACTTCAGAGCACAATGGTTTATCCTTATCTCAAATCTTTTTTCCATAAAGTAATGCCTCCACATATTGAGAGCATGTACTATGGCTGCAAGTTCCATATCATGAGTAGCATAGTTCTTCTCATGTTCCTTAAACTTTCTGGACTCATAACATATGACGTGTTTGTCTTGCATAAGGACTCCTCCAAGTCCTTGACCGCATGCATCAGTACACACCACAAAATCCTTCTCTGGGTCTACAACCTTCAATACTAGTGCACTCATGAGAATATTCTTCAACCGTTGGAAGCTTTCTTCACACCTCATTGTCCATTCAAACTTTATTCCCTTCTTTTGCAAAGAATTAATGGCATGTGCAACCTTGGAGAATCCTTCAATGAATCTCCTGTAGTATCATGCAAGTTCCATAAAAGATCTTACATCTGTCACATTTCTTGGAGTAGGCCAATTCATTATGGCTTCAATCTTGTTCGAGTCAACATATATACCCTCTTCTGAGATAATGTGACTGTTGTAATCTCACAGATCACATAAGGTTACCAATAATACATACTAAAACATAACTATAAATTAGAGACAAGAGACAAGAACAGATAAGATAACAGATTATATTAATGCAATGAGTTCATACAAGGCAGAGAACTGAACTGAGTTCTCGTTTGGCTCAACAGCCTAATATATACAATGTACAGACGGTTACAAAATAACTACCTGTCGGTTCGGTGAACCGCCACGACTTTTAGTTAGCCGACCTAATCTTTCTAGTTAGTCGGCCGACTGACTTAGTCGGCTGATCGACTAAGTCGGCCCATCGACTAAGTCGGCCCATCGACTAAGTCGGTCTTCGTTCAAGTCGACTTTGCTCCTTCTACATCTCCCCCATGAACAAAATGTTTCTTCATCCTGAAGAAATAGGGAGGTACAAAAATGAAGCTCTGTCGAACCGTTGAAGATTGCTATTGCTGTGGACTGTGCAGACGGATGGTTGGTCTCTTCTGGACGCAGACTTCGACGATGGCAAGAGCTGTGATGGCAAGGTGATGCTAAAAGTATGTCCAACTTTGTAAATATTTTTTGATGTCGATCGTTAATGTTGTCAAACTTGATAGGACTGACATCTTTTCTGAAATGGGGACTTCTGCGATTTTCTCCATATTGGGGCCTAAATATTGGTTCTGCCCTTCTGCTGCGTCGATGAGTCGTTTCATCTGGGGGTAGATGACATCGACCTTTTCTAAGTTTGGCAGAGCCTGTTGCACCCACTGATGAGCTGCACACTCCAGCTACTGCAGCTTGTTGGTCTCCAGCATGATCTATTCCTCTATGGTCTGTTTGAGTGCTGCTTCCGTCGTTTTCCTGCCCTCCAAAGCCTGAATGCCTTGTCTCGTCTACCTTGTCTGCTGATAGACCTGCCCATAATGAGTAGGCCAGTCATGTAATACTTCTTCTGTGACGACAAATTCCTCCATGTGGTCCTGGAGCACCTTGTAGGCCTCTGAGAAGGCAGTGTGTTGTGCTAGGAGCAGTCGAGCAGTTTCCTCCTTTTGTTCTTCCTTAGTCTCTTGCATCCGGGCCTGGATGGTCGATACCATAGTCTTGAAGAGCTGGTATGCTCTTTCAAGTGGTCGATCTGTGTCAACTTCGACAGGGCCTGGTATCACGTTCTGTGCTAGAGCTCTGCATTTGGCGAGAAACTCGACTTCTTCTGCATTTTTGGCTGTAAGCTCTTTATTTTTCCGAACCATCCTTAGCTTTGCTTCTTTGGCCACGATTTTGAGGAGCTGGCCAACCTCTATGTCAGTCAAGGAACTTGCATCCCTTAAGCTTATCTAGAGGTTGGAAGTTTTGGTATGATGTGCTTTCTTCTTCTTGTGTTTGTCGGCCTCCGTCTCTTGGGTGCCTTCAGCAGTTGAGGTTGGGTCTGTGGTCAGGGGAACAAAAGTTGATGGATTCTCTAGTTGGGGGGTTGGTATGACTACGTCCAGCTGAGAAGATGTATGTGGTTGTGATAGGTCTGGTTGTGAATCTGGTGGTGGTGGGGGGGGGTGATAGTGGTGGTGGAGGCGATGGGGTCGGAGAAGGAACTGGGGTGGATGGGTTGGCTGGAGTGTGTTGTGGGCTTCCGTCGGAAGAGATACCTACTTTCGAAGGTGTAGTGGTTAGGTCATCATGGGCGTCGATGTTGATTGGCTCTATGATAGACTGTGATGCTCCAATTATGTCGTCTTGTTGGTCTCGGGTGAAAGTTGTCGTAATGTTTGCATAGGGCTTTTTGCTTGCATAGAGAGGAGTTGTTGTTTGTATTTTTTGATTGACATTACAATTGCTCAAGGATCATCGGTTGTATGCAAATTTGAGCAAGTGTGACTTCTATAAAGATATAATTCAGTACTTGGGTCACTGTAGAAGGAGCAAGTCAACGAAGTCGACTTGAACGAAGACCGACTTAGTCGATCAGCCGACTAAGTCAATGGGCCGACTTAGTCGATCAGCCGACTAAGTCGGTCGGCCGACTAACTAGAAATATTAGGTCGGCTAACTAAAAGTCGTGGCAGTTCACCGAACTGACAGGTAGTTATTTTGTAACTATTTGTACATTGTATATATTAGGCTGTTGAGCCAAACGAGAACTTAGTTCAGTTCTCTGCCTTGTATGAACTCATTGCATTAATATAATCTGTTATCTTATCTGTTCTTGTCTCTTGTCTCTGATTTATAGTTATGTTTTAGTATGTATTATTGGTAACCTTATGTGATCTGTGAGATTACAACATTGGTTCCATTGCCGAGACTATAGTATCTGGAGTCGACTAGGCGACGACACGTACGCCGGATGACATCTTGTCATACACCGACCATTCAAAGGGAACTGGGTGACGATTCAAGCAGCACCCTCCCTCCGAAGTATCCACTTTCTCTTACCGACACATGAAGGAGCGCCCCCCCGCCAAGTACAGCTTTTGAAGAAATTGAACAAGCAGACATGTGCACACAAAGTTTCAGTGGACCATCGACAGTAGAAATCCACAACAACCCACTGTACGTCGAAGAAGAATCGACCACCGATGGAGGTACAAGTTCCGTCGACCAAAATTCCGCAGGAGCGACTACATCAAAAACCCCACCACGTTCACCACCACCCACACCTACGACCCCGCCGACTTCTGAGAGCAGTAAAAGTGACTCAGACATGGGTCACATATCAGCTCACATTCCTCTCTATGAGGGGGATGAAGACCCCAGATGACATTGGTTCATCTGTGAGTCGACCTGGGAAGAAAACCAGGTGACGGATGAAGACCGACAAATGGCTCAGTTCATGGGAGCCTTACGGAAAAGGGCCCTGACCTGGTACATGACCTTTTCGGAAAGGAAACCCAGAGCGACAAAAGCTGAGATTAAGGCGTAGTTCTTATCATTCTTCAAAACCCCAGACGCTAAGCACCTGGCCGCCAAAAATCTCAAGACAACACAGCAAAAGCTAGGGGATACAGTCCGCGACTATGACAAACATTGGAAGGACCTATTAAGCCAACTAGATTATGTTATTGATGAACAATTACTAATTCAATGGTTCCTTGCAGGATTATCACAGAAAGTACACCGACATATCAGTCTGGAAACATTCAAGACATATGAAGATGGGCTGACCAAAGCTCTACAAGTGGAAATGGACGAAGATATATCTACGTATCCGACGGACCACGGGTTAGAAGAACAGCTCGAGAATGTGCAAAATTCTTTAAAAGAACTGACCCTCAAGAATCAAGAAATATGGTATACTAAATGTTCCACGGCCGGACACTCGAAAGATAATTGTCGACACGAATACAGCCGACAAGACGTCTTCTTTGTGCAAACTAAATCATTTTGCGACATTTTCCAGGAGCATGGAGATCATTCTATGAAAGAATGTCCGTTTAACATGAAGAACGCAAAAGCTTCCTGGTGTGCCATCTGTGAGACAAAAATTCACAACACGGCTGACTGTCAATTAAACCTGAAAAACCGACAGAATTATCAGTCGGTCTACCAGACGAATGCAGTAGCGCAAAACAATGAGCAAAATAGTACCAATGACCAGAACGGGCAAAGATACGAAGGCCGACGATATGAGCGCCGGTACGACAATCGACGACAAGGGTTTGGAGGAAGAGGTCGATTCATCGGGAATCACGACATACAACCGCGTCGATCTACCCAGTGCTTTATATGTCATAAAGAAGGGCACTGATACACCGACTGTCCCTACAAGGACAGGACTGATCTGAAATTATGTAACCATTGTGGAGTAGGAGATCACTCTCTGGAGGATTGTCCTACCATGTTAGATAAAATCAATAATAAGAAAAAATTTAATGTCTTGTCTTGTGTGCAAAAGCATGATGTGCTAACTACTAAGAATCTACATATCGTTACTCAACAAGGCACAAAAATAGGCCCTGATAATCCTCAAATTAGTAAAATTAAAAACACAAATGGTTATCCGGATCCTATGAAAGAAAAACAAGCATATCAAGAACCCACCCACATATTCCATGACATTGCACAACAAGAAGACATTATTAACAGTTGACTTAGCACGACACAGCAATTAACCCATCTCATTCAAAATGACAAATCCGTAGAACAGTTCATTGATTTATTACATGAAATAAAAAGTACTAATCCCGAAAAACAAACTAAGAACATATGCAACCTAAACTAAAAAGACAAAAACGATGTCGACCCACTTGTCGACCTGAAAATCGAAGGTTATCACGTCCAACAAGTAGTTCTCGATTTTGGATCTCAGGTAAATATCATGACCAGGGATACATGTGAAAAGATGGGAAGACCTCGACTCTACGAATCGGGTATTTACCTAAAACTCACCGACCAAGGCCTCATTGAACCCATTGGAGTTTGGAAAGATGTCGACACGACCATCAAAGGAATCTCTACCAAGGTTGATTTCAAAATTATTGACCCAAAAGAAGGATCTAGCTCCTTCCCAGCGCTAGTCGATTGACCCTGGGGACGGAAAATGAAAGCATCCATATCCTTAGACAAGGAACGGATCAAGCTGGAAGGAAATGGTCAAAAAATCATTGTCCCCATTAATACATCCCAAGGACAACCTTGGATAGAACCGATTGATGAAGAGGTCGATGTCCGACAGCTTTGCTAGATTCATAACAATACAGACTATACAGAGCCAAATATCTATGGGGAGCTTCGCTTAGGTAACCAAGACTCCATTCATTATAATTCAAATGCTGAATTATATGACTGGGAAATGGAAAATTACAAAACACAAGCAAGAGGGTGCTGGACCATACAAAAAGTACAGAAAAAACCCACCTGACAATGCTTCATTGTATCAATTATCCCCAAAATATTTGAAAAGAAAGTCAGGGAATGACCTACCTTACAACCAACCAGCTTACACACTACACAAATACCCAGGTATAAGGAGATGGATTCCCCAGTCATGCATGTCGAACAAGTATCTAAAAATATTGGAGAACATGGCAGACTTCAAAGCTTAGTGGAAACATTTACAGGTCAAGCAGCTAGGTGGTGGGATACCCATCAGACAAAATTGCAGAGCTGGACAACTGCTTCAACTTTCTTTGTCAAATGGTTTGGTGGAAAAAAGTTAACCCGGGAAGCTCAAATACCTCTCTTTATCCAAGGTCAAGACCCAAAATAACACATTAAGACTTGTGAAAAGGAATGGAGAAGACTTGGATATAAAGATGAGCGATCCTGGCCACATTTGTTCCCTTCAACACTAGCCGACTTACCCAATAAATGGTATAAGATGGAGGAAGCTCAAGGAGAAACCTTCTTTTGGCATGAACTTAAACAAAATTTTATTTAGGACTTCCAGTTCATACCTCAAAACAAACAATTGGCTGGGACAGCACACCAAATCAAACAATTTCTCAAACTAACAGAAAAACAACCCTTCCAAGACCATCGACAAATCAAGGACTGTAACAAGATACAAACTGAATCAAAATCATAGTCGACACATTTACACTTAGAAAATGAACACATGGAAGGTAAAAGCTTCAGATGGAAGACCAATCACATGGAAACAACAAAACCCATCTACTCAATCTTGAAAGTCGAGACTACCGACAAACCAGATCTTGACAGAGTGACTCAGCTGACTTCCCTACCACATTCTCATAGTTCACAGAAGGAAGTCGGCCAATCAATGAAGCTAAAGCACCAGAGTGGCTAGATTCCAAAGTGAAAACTAAGAAGTTCGACATTTCAAATGACGACCGACCAAAAATAGCCAAGATTGGTGACTACTGGAATGAACAGCAGACCACTGAAATAGTGAACTTACTTAGAGAGTTCCAGGATGTCTTTGCAAGGGACTATAAAGACTTAAAAGGCTTAGTACAAGAGATGGGAGAAATTAAAATAGATACTAAACCTGATGTCTGACCTATCAAGAAAAGACCTTCTAAACTAGCTCATAAGTACAAATACATAGTTAAAAAGGAAATAGACAACATGTTAGCAGTAGGGATCATTTACCCCATCGATCAGTCCAAATGGGCAAGTCCCATGGTCATCCAGCCAAAGAAACATGACATGACAAGGTTGAGAATTTGTGTAGACTTTAGGGAGCTTAACAAAGTCACATTGACAGATCCATTTCCAACCCCCTATGCTGATGAAATCTTAAATGAAGTGGCAGGACATGAATGCTATTCATTCACAAATGGATTCTCAGGGTATAACCAAGTACCAATAGCAAAAGAAGACCAGAGAAAGACAACATTTGTCTGTGAATTTGGCTCTTTTGCTTACAGAGTTATGCCTTTTGGGCTAAAGAATGCACCTGCAGTGTTTTCATGAATTGTTGTCAAGACCTTCCAAGAATATATCTATAAGACCATGGCAGTATACTTTGACGATTAGACTATATACTCCACCTTAAAAGATCACTGCACCTGGCTCCGACTTATGCTGGAGAGATGTCGACAGATCCAACTCTCCCTGAACATTAAGAAGTGTATCTTTATGACCCCTATAGGAATACTCTTAGGGCATATTGTCTGCAAAGATGGTATCAAAGTTGATTTTGCCAAGATTAAAATCATCCTTGACCTGAAGCCCCCATAAATCCTAAACAAGTTCGGGTGTTACTTGGACATACAGGATATTATAGGAAGTTCATAAGACACTATTCAAACATGACCTACCCTCTAGAAGAATAACTAAAGGAAGACCAAGAATTTAAGTGGACAGAAGAATGCCAGATCTCCTTCGACAAACTAAAAAGAAAACTGGTCGAAGCCCCCATACTCAAATTTCCAAACTGTTCGACCAAATTTCATGTGCATATCGATGCCTCAGGAATAGCAATCGGAGCAATCCTGACTCAACCAAGGGATGACGAGATGGATTACCCTATAGTGTACAGCAGTCAAAAATTAAATAAAGCTAAAAGGAACTATTCGACCACTGAAAGAGAAGCCCTAGGTATGGTCTTTGCCCTCCAAAAGTATCGACATTACCTATTGGCCAACCCTTTCACATTTTATACTGACCATCAAGCTTTGAAGTACCTTGTTAATAAACCCCTTCGTCATGGAATAATTTGTCGATGGCTACTTCTTTTTCAAGAATTTGAGTTTGAAGCAGTGGCCCAACCGGGAAAGTTAAATGTCGGGCCCGACCACCTATCCCGTATCGACACAGGGGAGGAACCGACCAGATTCGATGATGACTTGCCGCTTTCACATCTATTCCGCATAGAATAAGTACTCGAATAACTAGAAGAAATAGATCAGTTCTTGGAGACAGGTCAGGCACCAGAAGGTCTGAACACCAACAAAAAACAAATCTTAGCTATGAAAGCTGCACTCTACAGCCTCATCAATGGATTTCTGTACAAAATGGGGTTAGACGACATTCTCAAAAGATGTGTACTTGACCACGAGAGAGAACCAATCATGCATGAAGCACACTATGGACCTGCAGGAGGACATTTCCAAGCAGACACCACTGCAAAGAAAATCCAACAGTCAGGATTCCTTTATTTTCTGTCAGACTTGATAAAATACAGAGAGCATGTTATAATAACATACACCCAAAATCACTTTAAGAGTACCTTTGGATCAGTCTACCTTATCTCAAAAAAAATGAAGTTAAAACTAGCTAAACAGGCGAAAAAGGAACCAAGGAAAGCAAGATTTCCTTGGGATCTTGGCTTGCTGTTTGTGTAGCCAAGAAATATGCACTGATATTTCAGAATATTAAATTTTATAACAGTGAAAGGAAATCTAATGCATGCGATCTTGTTGGTCCACTAGGGCAGACCCGGGTTTACTTTAATGTACCAACAATACCCCTAGCTCACTGGCCCTTTTGGCGACAGACCGCAGAACGGCCTGAAGTCTCACTCGAAGTGATTTGGACGGGTTGGCTGAAGACTCAGGTGTCTTCAACCGGGTTCTGTAGCATCCTAGGGTCTCGTGACTCTTCTTAGCCAGTGGGATCTCCCTGCGAGGGCAATCTCTCCTTCTAGCTGGCGTTGGTAGGGAGCGGACTCTTATCGCATCACAGCTTCTATGGAAATGTGCAAACTTACTCTTCTGCTCAGTTCCTTCCCTGTGATATCTCACACCGCAGCTCCTTAGACGATGCGATATCACCTTTCTATGTTGTAATATGTCCTATAATGAGGCTCGATATGCATATCAACTCTCAAGGTCCTGCGACCTCCTTCCTGGGTCTAATAACTCTGTTAACCTTCACAAGGGTGTTAAACCACTTCACTTAAACTTCTATAGTTTAACATGCTAACATCAACTACACTCAACTCACGGAACTCATATACCAGAGTCACTTAACGGTGTAACTGTCAACTATCATGAATCAAGCACTGATAAACTCATATACAGGCTACTTGATACATTCAACTTGCATTTAACCTTCTATGTGC
>LPNX010386780.1:340378-352202 GCA_001517045.1 Pseudotsuga menziesii
CGTTTCATCAGCTAGTAATGACTGTGTGTCATCTATGTGACTCTTCATCTGTGTTGAAGTGAGTATAAAGGCTTCTACCCTTGCTTCCTTGTTGGCCTGAGGTGTGTCTAGTGGTCTAGACTCAAGCTCAGCAATCTGTGCTTTGTGGTCTTCCTCCATCTTGGTCACTGTTTCTTCCAGAGCCTTTGCTCTGTCTGCAATTCTTCTTACCTTTTGCGTTAGAGGTAAGGAAAAATCTATGTTACACTAGGGTAACTCCAATGCGATGTTCTGCAGGACCTGACGTAGATCCTGTTCTCTTTCTTCATGTACTCTTAACTCATCCACCTTTTTATGAAAGCCTGCAGTGAGCTCTGCATTCTGTTTCCTCAGCTGAGTGTTCTGTTTATAAGTCGTAAGCTCTCTATCCCTAAGTTCTGTGGCTATCTGCTGTTGGATCATCTGTAATTGATCAACAGGGAACTAGGATAGATTAACCTCGACAGGTTGTCTAACCTGTATCTGTACATCGATCATCGAAGCAGGGAGTCGGATGCTCCCTGATGGTATCAGCACTGTATTGATGCGATCCTTTGCCAAGACTTCCTCGCAGGAAGTCGATGGTGTTGAAATTTCTCCTGCTGTCACCTTGACTGGAAGAATCTGCATTGTGGCAGTCTTCTCAGTTAGTGCTTTCAACTCCAAAAGCTTCTTATCAATCGTGCTCTATAGCTTGTCCTGCGATGTCTGCATCGCCTGAAATGAGTCCCGCATTGCGTCCTACAATATCGTTGCAATGAGTTCATAGTCATCCTCCTTTAGTGCAGTCTCTGTAGTTGGCTTTGAGGCTTTTGCTTTTTTCTTCTTTGGTGCCCCTGGTGGCACCTCTTCTGCATCTTTCCTCTTTTGTGCCGATGGTGGCACTTCTGCTATATCTTTCATCTTGGATGCCACTTTTTCTTTTCCTTTATCCGATGGGTCTGTCTGTGCAGTACCTGGTGGTAGTGCTGTGGCATCTTCTAATGCCTTCTTCCACTCTTCATCAAAGTCTTTGATGACATCTTCTATATCCTGCGCTATCATCCTGAACGAACCATTTGCCCAGTTATCCATTCTAGACCCTTCTCTCCTAATACTGGTTTATTGTCCAAGTACTTTAAAGCGAAATGGTCAGTGAATATCTTGAATGGGGCACCTAACAGGTAGTTCCTGAACTTCTGTAGAGCATACACCATAGCTAATCCTTCTCTTTCTATGGTGGTGTAGTTCTTATCCACGGTAGATAGCTTTCTGCTTGAGTATGTGATAGGGTGATCGATACCTCCGTCTCCTGGCTGTGTTAAGACGATCCCCAGTGCGATGCCAGATGCATACACATGTACATGAAATGGTTTGTTCCAATCTGGGAATACTAAGATGGGTGTTGTAACCATCTTTTCTTTAAGAGTGTCTAAACTTTGCTGGCATTCCTCATTCCATAGGAATTTCACTTCTTTCTTTAACATCTTTTCCATAGGTGCTGTGATCTTTGCATAGCCTTTGATGAATTTTCTATAGTACCCGGTATGACCAAGTACTGTCCTCAATTGCTTGACTGAGTTGGGTGTTGGAAGATTTACAATGATGGCAATATTTGCAGGATCTACCATCAAGCCTTGTCTACAAACAATATGACCCAACAAAATACCAAATGGCGTACAGAATATACATTTCTTCAAGTTAAGAGAAATATGACATTGCCTACATTTCTCTAACATGAGCCTCAAATCTCCTATATGCTTTTCGATTAATCCAAATACAGTCCAATCATCCTTGACCTGAAGCCCCCATAAATCCTAAACAAGTTCGGGTGTTACTTGGACATACAGGATATTATAGGAATTTCATAAGACACTATTCAGACATGACCTACCCTCTAGAAGAATAACTAAAGGAAGACCAAGAATTTAAGTGGACAGAAGAATGCCAGATCTCCTTCGACAAACTGAAAAGAAAACTGGTCGAAGCCCCCATACTCAAATTTCCAAACTGTTCGACCAAATTTCATGTGCATATCGATGCCTCAGGAATAGCAATCGGAGCAATCCTGACTCAACCAAGGGATGACGAGATGGATTACCCTATAGTGTACAGCAGTCAAAAATTAAATAAAGCTAAAAGGAACTATTCGACCACTGAAAGAGAAGCCCTAGGTATGGTCTTTACCCTCCAAAAGTATCGACATTACCTATTGGCCAACCCTTTCACATTTTATACTGACCATCAAGCTTTGAAGTACCTTGTTAATAAACCCCTTCATCATGGAATAATTTGTCGATGGCTACTTCTTTTTCAAGAATTTGAGTTTGAAGCAGTGGCCCAACCGGGAAAGTTAAATGTCGGGCCCGACCACCTATCCCGTATCTACACAGGGGAGGAACCGACCGGAGTCGATGATGACTTGCCGCTTTCACATCTATTCCGCATAGAATAAGTACTCGAATAACTAGAAGAAATAGATCAGTTCTTGGAGACAGGTCAGGCACCAGAAGGTCTAAACACCAAGAAAAAACAAATCTTAGCTATGAAAGCTGCACTCTACAGCCTCATCAATGGATTTCTGTACAAAATGGGGTTAGACGACATTCTCAAAAGATGTGTACTTTACCACGAGAGAGAACCAATCATGCATGAAGCACACTATGGACCTGCAGGAGGACATTTCCAAGCAGACACCACTGCAAAGAAAATCCAACAGTCAGGATTATGGTGGCCGACAATCCACAAAGATTGCAAAAACTTCATTAGTCGATGTGACAGATGTCAACGACTTGGTCGACCTCTGCCAAGCACAGAAATGCCCTTGATATTTGTAAACCCTAGCCTCACATTCAAAATTTGGGCTATAGACTTCATAGGACCTTTCCCTATCCCTGCCAAACGATCAGGTGCAAGATATATTATCACAGTAGTGGAATATGTCACTAAATGGGCAGAAGCTGAACCCGTTGATACATGTTCAAGTGAGGTAGCTGCTAAGTTTATCTATGAAAACATTATCACTAGATTTGGATGCCCACTCACATTGATTAGTGACCAAGGATCACATTTTATCAACAAAACCATCAAAAAATTGATCGACCAATTTCACATCGACCACCGACGAAGCACCGCATATCACCCTCAGTCGAACGACACGATTGAAGCTTTCAACAAAACATTGACAAAAGGGTTAACCAAAATATGCAGTACCGACAAAGACGACTGGGATGAGAAAATCCCTGCAGTTCTCTAGGCATATAGGACAGCATATAAATGGTCGACCGACCAAACCCCCTTTCGACTAGTCTACGGGCAAGAAGCAGTCGTCCCCCTACATTTCTGACAGCAGACACCTATTATTGCACAACTATTACATGTCGATGTCGAACAGGCAAGAAAGGACTGACTATTTCAACTCAATAGGCTCGAAGAACATAGACTCATGGCTATCCAACACCAGGAAATTCACAAACAACAATAGAAAGCATGGCACGATCGTAACATCAAAAACAAAAACTTGTCAGTCAGTGACCTTGCTTTACTTTATAATAGTCGAGTCAAAGGAAAACCCAAGAAACTACATACAGAATGGATGGGACCTTACATTGTCGAAGAAATACACCCCAATGGCTCGGTCCGACTAAAGACATTACAGGGCCTAGTATTTCGGAAGCTCGTTAATGGAGCCCGACTTAAACGTTACAAAGCTTGAAAAAAAAAACAACCACATAAAATGGCCTTAACCGTCAATCAAAAACCCATAAAAACCTAAAAATGTCCAAAACAAAACAATACAATCACACATAACAACCATGACCGCAACTCACTACTTCAATAACCGACATCATCATCTTCGACCATCCTCATCGACCAGTCCGACCGACCATTTTCACCTCCGACACCGACCGACGACCTCAAGAGTCCCATCACGCATTGATGGCCTCGAGTGCTGCACACATTCCATCATTAAGTCCCATTCAAGTATTACAGCTGGACTGTCCAGTCCACCATTAATATGTCCATCTCCGCACGCAAAAACACCTGCGCCTATAAATACAAGACAGTCGAAGGTTCATCCACCACACCATTTACCCACAGATCAACCGCAACCTCAGTCGACTAAAGACCAAGAACCCTATAACACCTTTGACCAACCCGACACAATGGCACCCAAACTGACCCGAGCAGCGGCTAAGGCGAGAGAGCTGCAGGCAGAGGACACACCCTTGGTCCACCGATTAAAGAACATCAAAAATGCCAAAGTCCAAGATGGCCAATGGCAGAAACTCTGGACAGAAATCCAAGAATGGGCCTATGTCAACAAAAGGATGACCCAGGCCGCTGAGAAAATTTGGAAGAGCACCCTCTTCAACTACCCTAACGCACCACTAATGGCAAGCTTCGGTGGGACGAAAGAAGCAACGGTCAAATTCATTATCATTTGATACCACAACGGCCGATTCTACTTCGACAGGCCGATCGACATTACCGGGGATGTTATCTCATGACTTACTAGTCTGTCCAACCAAGGCAGCCCTGTACCCATTGGGATTAAATAAGGGTTAGTCGACGAGCTTACGGGCTCGCCGTCGGGAAAGAATTCCAAGGGGCTAATGATTGGCCAGATTATGACACGGACGCCACAAATTGTGGCTAAATCATTGCAATCACCCTTACATTAGCCGGTCAAGGCAGCGACCTCAAACTGGAGATGCTGGAGGCTATCGACACAATCGCGACCGACAGTCGAATCTACCGATGGGGATACTATGTTGCCGACATGGTCAAAACCATCTGCGAAAGATGCCAAGAGATGAGAGGTATGATCAAGTTCCCCTCTCTCATTCTCTGGATTGTCATGTACCATATCTGTCCAGAAGGCAGTCCAGTATTCCGGGAGCCGACCAGGTTCGAGATGAACCGATTTAAACCCTTCTCACAAAAAGGAACCCTACATGAGCTGGCATAGGGGAAAGTCTTCTTGGAAAACTGGTTTCAGTAGATGAAGGTTCGCACGACAAGGTGGAGGGTGCCCCAGAACATTCGAAAAAACCTCCCTACGGACTCCCATATATAGTTAGAGCTTGACCACACGTCAGTCTGGTACATGCAAGGTCAGGACCCCAAAGCCCAGGACCTCGACTACTATCCGACGGTCGATCAGATTTTTTGGGAGTTGACCCGACAGGCTCAGAGAAAAATACAAATACCTGAGGCTGCCAAACAGGTCGACTTCTCCATCACAGAGCCACTTACCGACCAGGAAAAATAGGAAGACTACGAGCTTAATCTTTACATTAGCACATTTGTGTTGGAGGACACCCCAGCCGAGCCCACTAGTCAGGTACACATCACTGTCAAACCTCCGACTGCAAAGGTAGTCAACCCACAACCGACAGAAAAACAATGACCAACAGTACAACCACAGCAACAAACAACCCCTCCGGCTCCAGCAACTGTCAAGCCAATTAAAATGCCGATAGGTGAAGTCGAGGACGCCGATCCAGAATATGTCTTGTCCAAAAGCATCATTAAGAAGCTGGCCAAGGAGATAGCTGTCACCAGAAAGAGAATCAAGGCCCAAAAACTACAACAAGGTAAGGGTAAGCGCAAGCTTCTTCTTGCTGACTCGTCCGACAATGAGGAGGAGCTAGTAGCTGCGGTCATCGACATTGTCGAGGATGCCGCTGCAAATAAAGTCTCAGTTGAAACTCATTTTCAACGGTATCTGGACGCAGGAGGTCTGAAGGGTCGGCCAAAGAAAGCAAAAACAACACCGACGCCTGAAAACGTTGTCGACCTTGTGTCAACCCCTCCACCCCCATCCTCGACACCCGTAGTCAAGGAGCAAGAATCAGTTCAACAGTTGGTCAGTCCCCACAACATATATCAAAGAGAAATCTCGGAGACAGTCAAAGCCAAGGTCGACCAGGACGCTAAGCTTAAAGCTTTCTTCGCAATGCTTCCTGCACTGTTTCAGTCGGCCCACAAAATACAAACAACAACTCCTCTCTATGCAAGGAAAAATCCCTATGCAAACATTACGACAACCTTCACCCGAGACCAACAAGATGACGTAATTGGAGCATCACAGTCTATCACGGAGCCAATCAACACCGATGCCCAGGACGACCTACCCACTACACCTTCGGAAGCAGGTATCTCTTCTGACGAAAGCCCACAACACACTCCATCCAACCCATCCACCCCAGTTCCTTCTCTGACCCCATCGCCTCCACCACCACTATCACCACCCCCCCCCACCACCACCAGATTCACAACCAGACCTATCACAACCACATACATCTTCTCAGCCGAACGTAGTCATACCAACCCCCCAACCAGAGAATCCATCAACTTCCGTTCCCCTGACCACAGACCCAACCTCAACTGCTGAAGCAACCCAAGTGCCGGAGGCTGACAAACACAAGAAGAAGAAAGCACATCATACCAAAACTTCCAACCTCCGGATAAGCTTAAGGGATGCAAGTTCCTTAACCGACACAGTGGTCGGCCAGCTCCTCAAAACCGTGGCCAAAGAAGCAAAGCTAAGGACGGTTTGGAAAAATAAAGAGCTTACAACCAAAAATGCAGAAGAAGTCGAGTTTCTCGGCAAATGCAGAGCTCTAGCACAGACCGTGATACCAGGCCCTGTAGAAGTCGACACAGATCGACCACTTGAAATAGCATACCAGTTGTTCGAGACTATGGTATCGACCGTCCAAGCCCAGATGCAAGAGACTAAGGAAGAACAAAAGGAGGAAACTGCTCGACTGCTCCTAGCACAGCACACTGCCTTCTCAGAGGCCTACAAGGTGCTCCAGGACCACATGGAGGAATCTATCATCACAGAAGAAGTCTTACGTGACTGGCCTACTCATTATGGGTAGGTCTATCAGCAGACAAGGCAGACGAGACAAGGCATTCAATTTCTTCCTAAGATGTACTTGGCGGGGGGGCCACTCCTTCATGTGTCGGTAAGAGCAAGTGGATACTTCGGAGGGAGGGTTCCACTTGAATCGTCACCCAGTTCCCTTCGAATGGTCGGCGTATGACAAGATGTCATCCGGTGTACGTGTCGTCGCCTAGTAGACTCCAGATACTATAGTCCCGGCAACGGAACCAATGTTGTAATCTCACAGATCACATAAGGTTACCAATAATACATACTAAAACATAACTATAAATCAAATACAAGAGACAAGAACAGATAAGATAACAAATTATATTAATGTAATGAGTTCATACAAGGCAGAGAACTGAACTGAGTTCTCGTTTGGCTCAACAGCCTAATATATACAATGTACAGACAGTTACAAAATAACTACCTGTCGGTTCGGTGAACCGCCACGACTTTTAGTTAGCCGACCTAATCTTTCTAGTTAGTCGGCCGACCGACTTAGTCAACTGATCGACTAAGTCGGCCCATCGACTTAATCAGCTGATCGACTAAGTCGGTCTTTGTTCAAGTCGACTTCGTCGACTTGCTCCTTCTATAGTGACCCAAGTACTGAATTATATCTTTATAGAAGTCACAATTGCTCAAATTTGCATACAACCGATGATCCCTAAGCAATTGTAATGTCAATCTCAAATGCTCTGCATGCTCTTCCTCATTCTTAGAATAAACAAGAATGTCATCAAGGAAAGCAAGAAAAAACTTGTCCAAATACCTGTTGAAGACACTATTCATAAGGCACATAAATGTAGCTGGTGCATTTGTGAGACCAAATGGTACCACTACAAACTCATAATGTCCATACCTTGTCCTAAAGGTTTTCTTATGAATGTCTCCATCCTTGATGCTCACCTGATGGTAACCTGACCTCAAGTCAATCTTGGAAAATACCTTTGCTCCCCTCATTTGATCAAAGAGGTCATTGATCCTAGGAAAAGAATACTTGTTCTTTACAATAACTTTGTTCAATTGTCTGTAATCAATACACAACTTGAGTGTATCATCTTTTTTCCTTACAAACAGAACTAGTGCTCCCCAAGGAGACACACTCGGCCTGATATACTTTTTCTCCAACAACTCCTACAGTTGCATCTTCAGCTCTAACATTTCCTACATACTCATTCTGTAGGGTGTCTTGGACACTAGTGCTACTCCTAGCACAAGTTCAATCGTGAAATCAATGTCCCTCTTTGGAGGAAGCCTTGGAATCTCATCAGGAAAAACATCCATGAATTCTTGGAATACCTGAAATTCCTCCAACCTAGGAGTTTCATTCTCCACTGCCTCCACAATATGATCTACATACAACCGGCAACCCTTCCTACAAAATTTATTCAACTGCATTGCTGAAATATGCCTTACTGAAATTACCTTTGGAATGCCTCTTACAACTCCTGGGTTCCCTTCTTCATCCATGCATTTAAAAGTCTTATGGTAATAGTCAACATTTACCCTGTGAGCTTCTAACCAATCCATTCCAATGAGAACATCATAGGAACCAAGGGGTAGAACATTCAGATCAACACAAGTAACCCATCCATTCATCACCAATGGACATTTCTCTACCACTTCACTAACCTTTCTCCTAGTTCCAGTGGCTAGCTGAACTAACCATGATTTGTTATGCCTCACTTTCTAAAAAGCACAAACCTCCACTACTCTAGGAGTAATGTAACTATGAGTAGAACTAGGGTCAATAAAAATAGAAACAGATTGCTCAGCAATCTTACCTACAACTTCAACCACACTCAACGGGTGGTCTTCCTGACAGTCCTCTAGTGCTGCATAAATCCTAAGGACATCCCTCGCTACTTAACCCACTGTTTTTTCCTATTGAAGGTTGTAAGCTAGCCTTGCATTCTCATTTTTGAGTGGACAATTCCTGTGCATGTGGGGTCCTCCACATCTCCAACATTGGAGTGGTTCTCTAATCTGTTGGGGATTTCTTGGATTTTCTCCCACCACTCTGGTTGGATGCTTCTCAACTTGGGATGGTTGCTTCTGTTGATTCCTGAAGTTAGAAGGTTTAAAAAATTTCTTCCTTTGGTCATGTTGCCGCCTTTCACACACCTGGGTCACGTGGCAGAAATTATCAAGCCACTCGGTGTGTCCTTGGGGGCAAGTCTCAAGTCAAGGCTATCGCCTTGTTCTTGACTCCTACGTTTAGGCTCAACTCCTAACGAAGCCAAGGGGGGTAGACCCTATTAAGTTACTAAGGATGATTACTTAGTGTTGTGATGTTAAACTAGATGAGTTACTTAGGAGTTTGGAATTTAATTATAGATAATCAAAGATGGCAAGATATAAAAGATGAACACACAAAAGCACAATGCTGAGACACAATATATATGTAAAGAAAGAAAATAACCAGTGCCTTAGAATGGAGTCAAAAATAGAAACAATATAGTTGCATGTGCTTGGAGTGAATGTTTTGCCATTGCCTCTTGGTACGTTTTAAGTTAAATTTGAAGTGTGAGTTGATTAAAATTAGGCGAAGGGGGGGACTCCAGATATACCCGAGAGTACTTAGAGTATGTCCAAAACTAAACCTTCACGGCTACCCACAAGGAATATGTGGGCTGAAATGGAGTCTCTGAGGCTATTGTTCATAACACACCCGTTAGGGTGTGACAGAGATCGGCGCCCTGAGGTCACTTTTCAGAAGTTCCCGCTTCCTTTGGGTATTTTGCCACCGTAAAGGTTTGATCTAGGTGTTGGATTTTCACCTGATGGTTTGTCAGTTGGGGAGAGTGAGTCCTAATTATACTAGTCACCCAAGTGATTTTGATACAGCTTGACTGATCGAACGAACTGCAGCCAAGTGCAGAGCATACACACTGGGGTCTTGTTAATTTTAGTAAGTTTTAAACTGGGTGTTCTTGTTTAAAAGAAAACCCTCTAGGAACCTCTTTCGATCCAAGTGGATCTCAATCAGGGAATCAAGGAGGGTTTAGTTTTAAAATTGCTGATAAATAAATGATGAAAAATGAAATAGATCCACAATTCTAGTTTTCTAATTAGTCCTACCACGAATCTCTTTCCCCTTTCGAGTCAATCAGGAAATCGTGGGGTAAGTATTATGATTACTTTGAAAAAAAAAAGTGGAATATGAAATTAATAATAAAATCAAGTATACCACCCTGCAAATTAGATCAATGCTAGTTTGAAAAATAAATAAGCAGAAAGTGATGAAAAGGACACCGACGCAAATCCCCCCAGGGGGGATGGGGAATGGGCTCGGAAGAGCCTATTCAAAAAATAATTTTATTAACAGTGGTTACAATATCAAAGAACTGATATATCAGAAATTTCTTGGTCCTTATACAGGCTGAAACCAAGATCTTACAACTTTGCAAAAATTTTAAGATTTCATTGAAAAGGGAGACCCCTAGGGGGATTTGAACGCTCCTGAGGCCACTTCGGACAGCAGATTCCTTTATTTTCTGTCAGAATTGATAAAATACAGCGATCATGTTATAATAAAATACACCCAAAATCACTTTAAGAGTACCTTTGGATCAGTCTACCTTATCTCAAAAAAAATGAAGTTAAAACTAGCTAAACAGGCGAAAAAGGAACCAAGGAAAGCAAGATTTCCTTGGGATCTTGGCTTGCTGTTTGTGTAGCCAAGAAATATGCACTGATATTTCAGAATATTAAATTTTATAACAGTGAAAGGAAATCTAATGCATGCGATCTTGTTGGTCCACTAGGGCAGACCCGGGTTTACTTTAATGTACCAACAATACCCCTAGCTCACTGGCCCTTTTGGCGACAGACCACAGAACGGCCTGAAGTCTCACTCGAAGTGATTTGGATGGGTTGGCTGAAGACTCAGGTGTCTTCAACCGGGTTCTGTAGCATCCTAGGGTCTCGTGACTCTTCTTAGCCAGTGGGATCTCCCTGCGAGGGCAATCTCTCCTTCTAGCTGGCGTTGGTAGGGAGCGGACTCTTATCGCATCACAGCTTCTATGGAAATGTGCAAACTTACTCTTCTGCTCAGTTCCTTCCCTGTGATATCTCACACCGCAGCTCCTTAGACGATGTGATATCACCTTTCTATGTTGTAATATGTCCTATAATGAGGCTCGATATGCATATCAACTCTCAAGGTCCTGCGACCTCCTTCCTGGGTCTAATAACTCTGTTAACCTTCACAAGCGTGTTAAACCACTTCACTTAAACTTCTATAGTTTAACATGCTAACATCAACTACACTCAACTCACGGAACTCATATACCGGAGTCACTTAACGGTGTAACTGTCAACTATCATGAATCAAGCACTGATAAACTCATATACAGGCTACTTGATACATTCAACTTGCATTTAACCTTCTATGTGCTATAAACTGAAGCATAACATACATACATTCATCAACTGATAAGCAACATTCATGTAATAGATGAAAGATAGCAAACAAGTAAAACACAATCACATGAACAATCGTACAACACACGGGTTTTACGTGATTCACTTCCAGGGGGTAAGCTACGTCCACAGGAACTGGTTTTTATATTATATCATGAGAGAGTAAACACAGTTCTGCTGCAACCTATTATGCAGCTTGAGATATTCTGGGAAACTCCACACACACAACCAGGAGCCCTTCTCTCCTATATCTCTTCTCTTTCTATATTGCTTCCTTCTTACAATATACTCTTCCTCTCTCTCTCAATCCCTGCAGATTGTTACATTCATGCTCAAGGAGCTAGCTACTGGTTACAGTAAGATAACTACAGACTGAATAGCAGAACCAGATCTCGACTCTCTCTCAATTTCTTACAATACAACTAACTATGAGCTAACAGACCAACTGACTAGCTATCTAATTGTCTGAATAGCTAACCTTTCATAATACAAAAT
>LPNX010386780.1:352792-493932 GCA_001517045.1 Pseudotsuga menziesii
TGTTTCATCAGCTAGTAATGACTGTGTGTCATCTATGTGACTCTTCATCTGTGTTGAAGTGAGTCTAAAGGCTTCTACCCTTGCTTCCTTGTTGGCCTGAGGTGTGTCTGGTGGTCTAGACTCAAGCTCAGCAATCTGTGCTTTGTGGTCTTCCTCCATCTTGGTCACTGTTTCTTCCAGAGCCTTTGCTCTGTTTGCAATTCTTCTTACCTTCTGCGTTAGAGGTAAGGAAAAATCTATGTTACACTAGGGTAACTCCAATGCGATGTTCTGCAGGACCTGACGTAGATCCTGTTCTCTTTCTTCATGTACTCTTAACTCATCCACCTTTTTATGAAAGCCTGCAGTGAGCTCTGCATTCTGTTTCCTCAGCTGAGTGTTCTGTTTATAAGTCGTAAGCTCTCTATCCCTAAGTTCTGTGGCTATCTGCTGTTGGATCATCTGTAATTGATCAACAGGGAACTAGGATAGATTAACCTCGACAGGTTGTCTAACCTGTATCTGTACATCGATCATCGAAGCAGGGAGTCGGATGCTCCCTGATGGTATCAGCACTGTATTGATGCGATCCTTTGCCAAGACTTCCTCGCAGGAAGTCGATGGTGTTGAAATTTCTCCTGCTGTCACCTTGACTGGAAGAATCTGCATTGTGGCAGTCTTCTCAGTTAGTGCTTTCAACTCCAAAATCTTCTTATCAATCGTGCTCTATAGCTTGTCCTGCGATGTCTGCATCGCCGAAATGAGTCCCGCATTGCGTCCTACAATATCGTTGCAATGAGTTCATAGTCATCCTCCTTTAGTGCAGTCTCTGTAGTTGGCTTTGAGGCTTTTTCTTTTTTCTTCTTTGGTGCCCCTGGTGGCACCTCTTCTGCATCTTTCCTCTTTTGTGCCGGTGGTGGCACTTCTGCTATATCTTTCATCTTGGATGCCACTTTTTCTTTTCCTTTATCCGATGGGTCTGTCTGTGCAGTACCTGGTGGTAGTGTTGTGGCATCTTCTAATGCCTTCTTCCACTCTTCATCAAAGTCTTTGATGACATCTTCTATATCCTGCGCTATCATCCTGAACGAACCATTTTCCCAGTTATCCATTCTAGACCCTTCTCTCCTAATACTGGTTTATTGTCCAAGTACTTTAAAGCGGAATGGTCAGTGAATATCTTGAATGGGGCACCTAACAGGTAGTTCCTGAACTTTTGTAGAGCATACACCATAGCTAATCCTTCTCTTTCTATGGTGGTGTAGTTCTTATCCACGGTAGATATCTTTCTGCTTGAGTATGTGATAGGGTGATCGATACCTCCGTCTCCTGGCTGTGTTAAGACGATCCCCAGTGCGATGCCAGATGCATACACATGTACATGAAATGGTTTGTTCCAATCTGGGAATACTAAGATGGGTGTTGTAACCATCTTTTCTTTAAGAGTGTCTAAACTTTGCTGGCATTCCTCATTCCATAGGAATTTCACTTCTTTCTTTAACATCTTTTCCATAGGTGCTGTGATCTTTGCATAGCCTTTGATGAATTTTCTATAGTACCCGGTATGACCAAGTACTGTCCTCAATTGCTTGACTGAGTTGGGTGTTGGAAGATTTACAATGATGGCAATATTTGCAGGATCTACCATCAATACTTGTCTACAAACAATATGACCCAACAAAATACCAAATGGCGTACAGAATATACATTTCTTCAAGTTAAGAGAAATATGACATTGCCTACATTTCTCTAACATGAGCCTCAAATCTCCTATATGCTTTTCGATTAATCCAAATACAGTCCAATCATCGAAATAGACTTCTAAGAATTTATGGATGTATTCCTTAAATACAGCAACTACTACTCTAGAAAAGATAGCTGGTGCATTTTTAAGACCAAAGGGCATTACTGTGTACTGGAATGAGCCCCATTCTATCGCAAAGGTGGTCTTATGTCGATCCTATGGATGGATTCTTATCTAGTGATAGCCTGAAAATCCATTAGTGAAGGAGTAGACCTCCTATCCTCCCACATTGTCTAAAACTTCATCAGTAAAAGGTGTCGAAAATGGGTCATGAAGTGATGCATTGTTGAGTTTGCGCAAATTGACACAAATCCTGATTTCTCCTTTGGTTTTATTTTCCTGTACGACCATGGGACTAACCCATTCACTCTCTTATACTGGCTCAATGATCCCTGCTGCTAGCATCTTATCAATCTCATCTTTAGCTTTTTCTTTATAGTGAGGATTCAATCTGTATGGACGCTGCTTAACTGGCCTAGAATCCTCTTTCAATGGTATCCACATTACTCCCAAATCTCCTACTATTCCCTTCATCTATGTGAACTTAGTGGGAAATAAGTCCTGATAGTCATGTAAGAGATCTGCGATGTGTCTTACTGTTTCATCATCCCAATAGTCTCCAATAGAGGCAAACTTTGGTTCTGTTTCTGTGCCAATATTGATATTTTTAATCTTGATAGGTTTTGCGATAGTGGGAATTTATAGTCTCGGTCCATCAACATCGCGAGTCCCTTCTGACTCTGGAATGTTGATACTGTGAGGATTATCATCCTCATCATCTAGCTCTGCTGCGAAGTTGTAACATTCTAGTGCATGTTCTAACTGTATGGCCCAATCAGGTTGAGCAGGCACTGATATGGTACAGTCGTCAAATATCTTAGTCTTTATTAGATCTAGAGCCTGATCAATGCTTGGATACTCAGATTCAAAAGTGAAAGTGAGTAGAAAGTTGTCTATCATAAGTGGCCATGTGATGGTTCCTCTACGCAACTCTGTCTCAGTGTACCAGTTCCTTGGTATTTGGTCTAAAGTGTGAATGAATAGGTGAACCCATTCATCCTTGGGAATGTCCAACCAACTCTGTTCACAAATCTCAATATGTGACCTGGGGTCACTTTCCCCTATATACTTATGTTGTAAAGGCTCCTTGTCATTAGAGAATCTGATCGCCATCAGTCTCTTAAGATCACCCCATGATACGATATGTTCTTTATGTACATGCCGCCATCTTGCAGGTGTGGCTTTTAATGCAAGGTCAATAGCTGTCATCCTCTACTCCTGAGGAATTTCCTGCTCAAACTGCTGTAAAAAGTCATTGACATCCGCTAAGCCATGAAACGACGGAATATCCTTAATCTCTGCGCCGATCCATCGCAGTGACTTAGTCATGAATGCACATCTGCGAGCTGAGACTTTGTAAAGTCTATTCTACCAATTTTCTAAACCAACCTCCGAATCTGATGCGTATGAGCTGTTGCATCGCCAACTGATATTTCCTTCTACAGTGGGGTTGATTTAATCACTTTGATTAGCAGTCATCTGATAAAGGCTTTCCATGTTTCCCACCTCCTCCTCTGCTCTGATAGGTTCAATGTATCTAGGACCTTGTAAAGGATCCAACGGTGCGATGACCCGAATCTGATTATCCTCAAAGGTCATTTGTCTTTTCTTTAAATCGATAACAGACATGTTATCGATTGCCCAATCAATACCTAGTAAAGCTAGATACGGTCTGCTATCACCAATGATTTCTATGACTTCAAAGTCTGCAAAGCTGCAAACTCTGTCAATATCAACTGGTACTTGCGGTAATTGACCCAGTGGTGATACCCTCTACCGATTCACTAGTCGCAGATGGATAGGTGATCTTGCTAACTTAGGGTTACCCATCTGTTCCCATGTCTGCTTAGTCAGAACATTTACCTCTGATCCTAAATCTAGGATTACCTCATCCATTTCAAATTCTCCAATTTGCACTGTGAGTCTCATCTCTCTTCCTATTCTTGTATGGCCCATAATATTATGAATAGCCTGCTGCACACTATTCATGGAAGAAGATGGCTGACACTGATCTATGATGCGTTGAATCTCTTCGATAGCTTTCTCATTTCGTACAAGTTTCAAGCAGCTCTGCAGGAAGGATTGTACACTTCCTATCGACTCATCCTCTTCACACCTTCCATATGTGGTAGCCTGTGATATCTACACAGGACTAACGCCACAAGGTGTTTACTACGGTAGGCCCCTATAAGGCAGTACCTATGATCCTGATGGTATAGGATCAGTAAAGAAATTTTTTGCTTGCTGAAACGTTTCTTTGTTCTTTTGCAGGTCAAGTGGTGTTGATTTATTAGTTGCTTTGTGCACCCACTCCGGACCTGTATTCTTTTCAGTATCCTGCAATGTCCTACTAGTAGAAGCACTGCTGCGAGTCACAATATTGACTCTTGGTTCTGGTTCTTTCTGCTCAACAGCAATATGTTGAATGTTCTGGTTTACTGCTGGCTTAGGATCCCTAATCTTGGCTATCAAGATAGGACACTATTCTATGGCATGATCATAGGACTTGCAATATTTACATGTCATACTAGGGTTCTGACAATCCCTAGCATAATGTCCTACAACTCCATAATTGTAACAAGTAATCGATCCACGGCCGCGGCTGGATCCTTCACCACAGCCAAAGCCTCCTCCACGGCCTCGTCCTTTGAATCCTCCACCACGGCCAACATGAGCCGGTTCGTGCTATGGTCCTGCTACTGGACCTGGTGCCTCTGACTGGACTCTGTACAAGTCATTCTTTCTCTCTATCATGAGATCATAAGCTCAAAAATTATGTTCATCATGACCTACTGACTTACAGAAGTTACAATATAAGTTCTTAGGGGTTTGTACATACTTCTGAAGTAAAGGGAATTCCTATGGTCTATGTCCTCTTGTTCTATAGAGTTAACACCATGGCCCTTGGTTTTGTATTAAGGGGTTCGGAGCCCCACTTGCTAAATATTCAACAAATACTGGACAGCTATCTTTAGTATGGCCCTGTCCTTTACACTTGGTACACCATAGTTCTTGTGCAACCGCTTTCCCTTTCTTAATCTCATGTAGTTGTAACGTGAGATTGGCTAACTGATTTTGTAGGTTTTTCATACCTATACTAGTCTCAGCTAGAGGTGAAGCCTCTAGTTTCATTTCCATCTCCAATGCTTCATCCTGCATATGGAGTCTCAGTTGCATAAGGGGAAGTCTGATATGCGGGAGCAGTGCTGTGATGAACCATTCCTTATGCTGCTATGGCGCAAAATCAAAGCTAACTTGGTCTATAAGAGCTTTGAATTTCTTATCAAAGTCCCATACTGACTCTGTAGGTAACTATTTAATGTCTTTAAGCTCTGTGATACACTATGACTCATACTTAGGTTTCTTAAATTCTTTGATCATGGCGGTCCTGACTTGTATGAGCGTTATGGGATGTGCTGATGTATACTTCATATACCATGTTAAGGCTCTTTCTCTAAGTGTAGTGGGAAACTGGACAAGTTTAGTATTATCAGCTTGGATCTGTTTAATGGTCCATATGGCTTCACATAGGAACCAATGCTATTCCAGGTCTTCTGCCCCTGTACCCTTAAAGGTAGGTAACTTCATGTCGTCCCCCATTCTGTTTCTACGTGGTGGATTCTGAGTTGTTGTATTACTACCACTCGGCGGTGTAGATGTAGGTGGTGTAAAGGTAGTATGTACTGTATGTGAACTACTATATGGAGTTCCTACGGGATTGTTCTGATTCCCGGTCATTTTCTGTGGGGTATAAGGGTGGTAAGGGATACCCCCTGCTGGTCTTTCTGTATTGCTTTGGCTCTGTTCTCTAGTATGGTCTGAACTGTCTTCCACTCTCAAAATCTTGTGACATTACACTTACTGAACTTATTCATCTGAGAATATATCCATTACTCCTTTTTCATGTAATAGCATCTTAATAGACCAATTTAAAGAGTTCAAGTACTTACCATGATATCCTTTGAAGAAGTACCTCTCGGCTTCGCTGAAACTTTTTCTTTGATCAACTGCAAACTCGGTAATGAAGCCTTCCAGCAAACTCACAAGCCAAAAGTCTACTGCCCATGAAATGGGATTGTCTATGCTCCTCACGGTCTGAATCAGCTCCAGTGTCCAGACAATGTTTCTTTTCTTCTTGAATATATTCTTATCAGTCAACTTTGACAACTAGTCGTACAGCTCATTTGCATAGGTCGCAAAAAATATCTCATGCAGATCTGTGAAGATATGTTTTTGTAACCAGTCCTATGTACTGAGCCTAGGACTCTTGTTTTCTGTCGTAGCAAATTCTCTTTCCTTAGACCCAACCCACTGGTTGATTTCTTCCTTATTAGGATGCCAACAGAACATTAGTGTTTCAAGTTGTTCAAAGCTGGCAACGGAACCATTTGTTGGTCCACTAGGGCAGACCCGAGTTTACTTTAATGTACCTACAATACCCCTAGCTCACTGGCCCTTTCAGCGACAGACCACAGAATAGCCTGAAGTCTCACCCAAAGTGATCTGGATGGGTTGGCTGAAGACTCAGGTGTCTTCAACCGGGTTCTGTAGCATCCTAGGGTCTCGCGACTCTTCTTAGCCAATGGGATCTCCCTACAAGGGCGATCTCTCCTTCTAGCTGGCGTTGGTAGGGAGCAGATTCTTATCGCATCACAGCTTCTATGGCGATGTGCAAACTTACTCTTCTACTCAGCTCCTTCCCTGCGATATCTCACACCGCAACTCCTTAGATGATGCGATATCACCTTTCTATGCTGTAATATGTCCTATAATGAGGCTCAATATGCGTATCAACTCTCAAGGTCCTGCGACCTCCTTCCTGGGTCTAATAACTCTGTTAACCTTCACAAGGGTGTTAAACCACTTCACTTAAACTTCTACAGTTTAACATGCTAACATCAACTACACTCAACTCGCGGAACTCATATACCAGAGTCACTTAACGTTGTAACTATCAACTATCATGAATCAAGAACCGATAAACTCATATACAGGCTACTTGATACATTCAACTTGTGTTTAACCTTCCATGTGCTATAAACTAAAGCAATAACATACATAAATTCATCAACTGATAAGCAACATTCATGTAATAGATGAAAGATAGCAAACAGGTAAAACACAATCACATGAACAGTTGCACAACACACGGGTTTTACATGGTTCACTTCCAGGGGGGAAGTTACATCCACGGGAACTGGTTTTTATATTATATCTTGAGAGAGTAAACACAGTTCCACTGCAACCTATTGTGCAGCTTGAGATCTTCTGGGAAACTCCACACACACAACTGGGAGCCCTTCTCTCCTAGATCTCTTCTCTTTCTATATTGCTTCCTTCTTACAATATACTCTTCCTCTCTCTCTCTCTCAATCCCTGTGGATTGTTCAATCCCTGTGGATTGTTACATTCATACTCAAGGAGCTAGCTACTGGTTACAGTAAGATAACTACAGACTGAATAGCAGAACCAAACCTCGACTCTCTCTCAATGTCTTACAATACAACTGACTATGAGCTAACAGACCAACTGACTAGCTAGCTAATTGTCTGAATAGCTAACCTTTCATAATACAAAATACATGCTTATATAGGTGGCCCAAATATCTCACCCTGTTACAACACTATGGGCCTTTCCCAACAGTAACCCAAAAACCCTAACTGTGATAGTCAGCCTATCTGTACTTGAACTGCCGCTTTTCGTCACACCATAGCTTTCTGCAGTCTTCCACACTTCCCGAAGCTGATCATGGGTATGGGCACCACTTCCTCGATCGCTCCCCTTCTGTCCTTTGTCTTCAATACCTTGGCTCGTTGCTCCTTTTCTATTTATGAGGGTAGTTGAGCCCTCCTGTCTTCACCGCTGCCTTAAGTGCAGTGGTTGAGCTCTCTCTTCTTGGCCACTCGGGTACTGTTTCCTTTGACTTTCTTCTTCCAATATAGCAGCTTTTCCTATAGCTGCGGGGCCCTACTCCAAAATATCTACAAGTTTTCTTTAAATTTTCATGCAAAAAGACGATTTCCCTAAAGCTAGATCTAGAATGCTTATGAAACTTTTTTAAGTGCAAGATCTAGACTATAGGCTTTGATAGGATAGATCTATGTTGGAATTACTTTTAATATGATATATCTAAGAAAAATCAAAGCTACGAATATAGTAACCGGGTAAAAATGTTGATTTTTTGTAGAAATGAGAAGAAGAGGAGAGAAGGTCGGATCGTTGCTTGAATGGAGCGAGCTGAAAGGAGGCCCTTTTGTGGAGTGCTGAGGGATAGAGTCTTGAACTTATTGGATAGGAATGGCATCAATATAGATCCATGCCTTCATCCAATCAGGAACCTGCAACTAAATAACACAATCCTGCACACACCTCGTGAGATCTGGATATAGATGTATAAAGCAACAAAAATGAAAGATCATGCCAAAATAACCTTATTTAAGGATATAACTGAAATTTTTTAGCATACATCATATGGATAAACAAGATCAAGCAATATAGATTTCCTAGTTTACACCCTTACTAGATTCAGCGGAATCCTTGAAGCTAGAACACAGAAGCAACACAGAATTTGGCAAGAAATTGCAGCTACCACATCAGCAGCATAGCACTGAGAATCCACACATACACATGCACTACACAGTATAGCCTCCAAATCTTCTTTATTCACAAATGATGATCAAATACATAGTTACAATGGCAATCCCTTCAGTCCATCTCTAACTAGCCTGGAAGAGGGAGCCTCAAGCAGGATATATACAAGTTACAGGCCATCCAGCCCAGGGGGGGCACAATTCCTCATGGAATCAAGAGAAATCAACTGATGGAGAGTTCATCAATGCAGAACTGAAGCTGAACTGAGCCTACTTGTCAACCGGGGGCTTGATTGAGCTGACACATCAACCCATACACTGACACCTCATTCCACAAAGCATCCAGGAGAGTCCACACGTGTGGAGGAGAGAGAGAGGGTGCAATTCCCCATGAAGACAGTTGTAGATCAACTCTAGATCTGATTTGATCCCCTCCTTCAGTCGAGGATTTGTCAAATCCAGTCAATCTGCTTCAAATATGACTAATTTCAATCAAATTGGCTGAGAATCCACTGATTTATGATTTTGGATTTGCTCCATTATTCATCAATTTATTAATTAAAATAATCAATAATTGATTTTTAGGGCTTTCTGACCTGAGTGATTGAAAATCACTCAAAACTTAGGAAAAAGTGGGTCCATGGGTTTACATGGTGCTCTTAGCTTGAAAATGAGCACCTACATGACTGAAACCGATTATTTGGCCCACTTTTATTACAAAATCAATTTTTCCAATTAAACTATTAAAAAATAGCCTAAGTTTTGGAAAAATTAAACTTAATAAAAAACACTGAAAAAACTAAAAAATTGAAAAATTGAAAAACACCTAGGGGGACTTAGACATGTTCATATGACTCAAAAATGATGTCTAGCATGTTTATACATTGAAACATAGACTCTAATAACCTCAATAGGCCTAAATGTCAAGCCAACCACCCCAACTTTGGAGGTATGGAGTGAAAATGTAACATCCCCGCCCCTCCGACCAGCGAAGAGGACGCTACTAACACCAAACAAACGGGCAAACAGCCCCCATGAACACGAACAGGGATAAATGCTGATATTAGAAACTTAACATAATGCATACTAATATGCATAAAACATACAAGGATACATAGTTACTCAACATTCAGCGGAAGCAACACACACATTCCAGCATTTAACATGTTCATCATAATTCATGGAACAATAGATATAATTGCAGAGGTGAAACAGTCAGAAGTACTTATCTTTTAATGAAGAACTCTCCCAGCAACCAGCTACATCGCTGCAACGTTCCACCCAACCATAGGCCAGCGTGCTCATCAATCTCTCAGCAACACTACCACCCCCGAGCTGGGCATGATTCCTTAAGGAATAAGGGTCAATGCAGGCTTACACATAGCCAAGGTACACAATCAGCTAAGCCCACATAGTAGGGTTCTACTAGGTCATCAAGGAGCTAGGAAAGGATAATGCTAAGCTGGTGGCCTCAACACCAGCGTTCTCAAGCATACCCAGCCTCTAATCCCACTCTCAATAGTCTGAAGACCAACCACTGCATACCACAGAAAAACAATCCCTTCACAGCTCTGTGAAGAAGGCAAAGACAACAGGGGGACAACCCCAAATGAAAGGTGAAACACAGCTCAGATCCAACCACACTCCAGAGTTGTTCTTGGCCCTAGCGTGGCCAAAACAACTCAACAGCAACCCAAAACCAGGGTACATCAACAGCCACAAACTCAAAATGAATGATGGAAACAATCCACAATCTCAAAACAAAGGAGAAGCCAAACTCCTAGTGTGGATAGAGGAAAACTCAGCTAGCGGGATGTGGCAATCAACAACCAACCAACATCCACGAGCCCACAGCACACACAGTTCCCCAATGTAATGGCTGGAGAACTTACACAGGAATAAAATGGAAAAGAACAAACTCCCAGCCTGTGCACAAAGGAAAAGACACAGCCCGGGAAAAACATGGAAGAAAGAAACACACACGCAGTCCAAAATGGAAGAATAAATCGGACTCTCAACAGCATCCAAAAATTAGGGGAAGAACGACAGCAACCCAAATCATGAGTTAAACCAACAGCAAGCCCGAATCATGGATTAAAACCACGGCTATGTCACATACACAGTAGAAATCGTGCCCTTGAGGCCACTCTTCCAGCTCGTCAGCTCCGCATGAGGAAGATGAACCGGTCTCCTCCTGCACGTCCCTGCGTGAGAGTTAACAAACCTGGCCTATGCGCGCGGATGAACAGACAATTGTGAGGAATGAACAGACCCGAGAAGAGTGGCATCGTGGAGAGAATGGAAATGGAGGTTGCTTCCAATGTGAGGTCAACTCCCTGGTGGAGTGTACGCGTGGGCAAGGACTAACAGTCCTGCCACACTCCACTCCCAGCCATAACTGCCTCGACTACACAATAAGACATTAAAGTGGTTGGATGAGACAAGGGAAGATGGCAATCAAACAAGGTGGTAACACATGGGTTCCCCCCCCATAGACTAAGGTTTGACATCCCCCACCCTTATCCTTTGGAATCATGCCCTTTTCATTTTTAACGTTGCCCCGTCATAGCTGGTTGTGGTTTATTTTATTTGATGTGCGTATTTACATGATGCCAAACTATAATGTGTGGGATAGCACGATCTACCATCGGCAACTATCCCTATTGCTGAAACATACGCAACCAAATCGATGGTGGGGCTTTTTCCTTTAGCTCCTCACCACGATTAATTACATTATATACATCATGCAAACGGGGTCAAAACCGGGGTGTTACAGAAAAACTCAAAAATTATCAGTCGTTTATTCAACAACCAATAATAACCAAGGGAAAAAAACCCTGGGTTGATCGCATTGACAAATGAAGTCTAAGAGACCGAGTCTTTTACAGACACTATCATGCTAGAACATTTATTACAATTCCCCCCATGGGGTATGAACATGTGATATAGTACAACAAGCACTTCCCATAAGTACTTCCAAAGGTATTTTGCAGTCTGAACAAGTTAACCCTATCCGGTTCACTAGGCTCACTTGATAAAAACCACTAAGTACAACTTAGGTGGTAACAGGTCAGACTTCTCATTCTTGTTGTCCGTCCATGTCGTATGATAGTCAGATTTTCCTTTGGTTTTCTCATAGCAATACTTATATTTCCTTATTGCTTCTTCCATATTTCTAGGCTCATAAAACTCTATTCTATCTTTGTAAGACTAAGGCAATCCACTCAGGAAACGCTGGATTTTTACTTTTTCATCCTTGATGTACCTGACATACCTCAATAACTCCAAGAACTTGTTTGCATACTCTTCCATGGTCTGTTGTCCCAATCTTAGCTCATGAAATTCTTTGATCGTATCACCATAGTACCTATCAGAGAGGTATTTCTGCTTGAAATACTTCTGGAATTGTTTCCACTGAAACCTTCTTTCGTTGATCCCCTTTACCTGTATGAGGTGCTCCCACCAAATGGATGTTCTTCCATTCAGATTGAAGATGGAAACTCTTGCCTTCATATTTCCAGAATAGTCCTAGACTTGGAAATATTTCCTCATCCCAAGAGTCCAAGCCTTAGCTTCTTGATCGTTCTTTGTCTCACCATTGAAGGTAGGCGGCCTTGCCTTCTTAAAATCATCCCATGATTTGTTTCTATAATGTCTCTTTCTCTTTTCCCCGTGAGATGAAGAGCTGGAATCCTTAGTGGATCCTTTCGAGTTAGGAGATCTACTAGAATACCTTATTCTTCTTCTGGTACTACTCTTACTCCCTTCTGTTTTTGTTGTACGTCGCCCCGAGCTCATCTGTCGTTGGATGTCGATCAAATTTTGCAACATTGCAGCATTTAGTTGGTGCTGCTCTTTCTGAGCTTTAATCGGGATTCTCATGGTGGCTGCAATGTTCGGTGGTGTCTCTTGAAAACTCCTTCCATTATATTATATATCATCATTTCCAACTTGGATGTTTTCACCCATAGCGTCTTGCGCATGCTCGTAGGAATATCGTGCATCATATATGTTGTAGGTTCTCATGGCGGCGCCAACAACCCAATATTCCAAATGCACTATAACTCTGCAAAATGTGTTATCAAACAGCATTTGTTAGATACACAATAATTCAAAATTACAACCATTTACTTACTATCACTTGGCCTATATAGGCCCAATACTGTAACCGACAACTCTGTTAACTGTTCAACTCAGCCCTTAAGTCCCGACACTACAACCCGCGGCGCTGATGCCGCCCTGTAGTGATGGCACCATTCTGTAGATGCCACTCTGTAGGGTACTACAATACTGGTATCTGGGGATACTCTTATCTCTTTCTGGCCCACCCAAGCCCAATGCTGCAAAACCACAACTCTGATACCACTCTGTAGCATACCTGTACCCCATTATCATGCGGACTTAAAAATTTCATCGAGAACCTTTACTATTCATCAAAACATAGGGCATGGCCGCAAACCACTTCTCAACATGTCCAACACTGTCACGCTCCCTCCCATCTTCCCTTGATCAGTTTGACGATCTTCAAGGAAAGATATCATAGGAGATCGAATGGTGGAGAGAAATACCAATGGAAATCAATGATCACAAATGGTCCTGCATTTGGAATCAAATCAATGGCTAAGAATCATCCTGCAAAAAATCAACGGTGCGAAAAACTTGAGTTGCAGGATTGGGAATTGTGGAAATCGTGATACCGCATGCCTGCATCCCGCATTCTGCATTCCCGCATGCGAAAATGAATGTTGCAGAAATTGAAATCTACAAAGCCACACCCCGCATCCCGCAAGTTGCAGAAAGCTGCATTGTGGAATGAAAACTGTGGAAAGTTGTAATTCACAAAAAGATATCTCTGCATCCTACATCCGGCAAGTTGTGGAAAGGGAATTGCGGAAAGGAATTTTTGGAAGTCCAAATCTTCCAAAGGATGTCTTCCACATCCTGCATCCCACCTACAGAAATAACCATTGCAGAAGGAAATCACTGCTCAAAAATTTGACCTACTAATCAAAGTCTTTGATCCAACTTGTCCATCAATTCCAACATCAATCCGGCATTCTAACCCTGCAACTTAGTTTAACAATGAATTGAAGCAAACATACATAGATGCCTATACTTGTAGTTATTCCAAGGAACAATTCAACACATCCAACATGTTCATCATATCCCATCAAGCAATTACAATGCAAAATTATACAATTGTAGAGATTAACATAGACAAGAACACTTATCTTCAGAATAACTTGTCCCGCAACTAGCTATGTCACTACAATGTTCCACCCAACCATAGGCCAGTGCACTCATCAATCTCTCAGCAACACTGCCACCCCTGAGCTTGGCATAATTTCCTGAAGGAATAAGGGAACACTAGCAGACTCGTACATAGCCAAGGGTGCAACAAAACTCAGCCAAGACAACATAGTTGGGTTTATCAGGCTACAAGGGGAAACAACCAACAGATGGGTTTCACAGGCCACTCATCCAAGCCATCTCACAGTTGGGCCAGCATTCACCTTAAGGAACAGTCATGCCAACAGATGGATTTATTAGACTGTACACATTCAAGCCATCTCATTGCTGGGTTTATCAGTCTACCTACCCAATCTAGCATTCACAGTTGGGTTTATCAGACTATCCAACCAAAGGTTACTCACCAGGTCAAACTCACCAAGACACATCCAAGCCAATAGATGGGTTTATCAGGCTACCAATTTATCCATCCTTTTAGTTGGCTTTTTCAGGATTTCAAGGCAATTGTCAGGAATAACTACTAAGCTAGTGAGATCATCTATAGAGTTAATAACACCTTCACAAGACCTATATGGATTGAATTCCCCACTGCCTACACACCCAACACAAGGAAGTGTCCCCTTCTCTGCTCCACATTCCCTTGGGCCACACCTTACCTTCCAATGCTCTTTAGGATGTGCATAGAAGGTTCACCAACCACTCTTATCTTATTGTGAGGTTCCACACTAGGTTTATCAAGCACATTCTGTGTCTCTCCCATTCCTAAGTCTTGTACATAGTTCATACCCGAACCAGGGTGCACAACACAACCACCACACGGAGACACATGCCTTTCTCTGGAACACGAGTAACAGGGTATCATACACTTTGTAGTTCAAGATAACGCTGCAACATAGCAATCACAATCTCGCCAAGGGAAAACACTTGCAGAACGCAAGGAATACACATAGGAATAACTCAGCTTCCCAAGATCTTCCCCCGCGAATGGAGAGAATGATGGATGAGCAAGATGTCCCCACCTTCTCCAAAACGTGAATTCAAACAAAGATGTAAACATGTGAGCACATCAGCCCCCAAACTAGCATACGGTTCTGGGTGTTTTTCTTTCCCATGAAGTCAAAAACACGACATTCAAAACTGGGTGCTCTTCCCAATTCTAATTTTCCCATACTCTTCCCCTTCCATGTAATAACTACCTCAATCACATTCTAGCAGAAATAAATGGTTGGGAAGAAAGAAAATAAAAAGGGTAGTTGACAGTTTTGATGGGTTTTCCCCATGACACATGGATTTTCCCAAACTGGTTCAAGGTTAACATTCCCTCCCCCTTATCCTTAGGAAAATCATGCCCCCGTCTCATTTTTCGTTGCATTGACATAGTTGGTTGTGGGTTTTTCGTTAATTTGAATATTTACATGATGTTTACAACTGTGCTTGACTTAGCACAGAAACCATAGGCATCAACCATGACCACCTATATTCCAAACATTAATCAATGAAAGGGCCTTGGCCTTGATCTCCTTGTCATGATTCCATATAATATTTACATTATATACATTAATGCAAACGGGGTCAAAACCGGGGTGTTAGAGAAACCCAGCAACCCGAGCCACAAGAAAGCGTTGTCCACATTACCTCGACCATAAACACTACCCTACATTATATACAATTTCTCTGCACATAACCATCATTGAAAACCTACGCATTACTCCCCTATGAGACTTACAGTCTGCGGGCATCAAAACAGAGGCCAAAAAGTGGCGATGCCCTAGCTTCACCCACCAGGTCCAAAATCACTCTGGAAGGTGATAGGGTAAAGTAAACCCAAAAACTACATAGCTCCCACGACTCAGAGGCATGCAACTTCTATCATCGCACAGAATCAAGAACTAGGTTAGGAAAAGGCTAATGAAAAGCTCGAGCCACTCAGGATTCATCATCACGCACCAGTGTTGTGAGAGAAACGTATGGAAACTGCAGGGTAGCACATGGCTTGGGCAGGGACAGATGGGAGCAGGTAGAGAATAAAACCTGAGAGTTTAAACAGGAGGATGCAAACCACATAAGGGTTGAGGAGGGGTTCTTTTAAAATGGCCAAGCCTAACTCACACGACTCATCAAACAACTACAAGTTGATACCTATTTCATCCTACCAACCAAAAGAAATCAAAGGCTCAGATCCTACTTGGAAGGTTGAGCTCGAAGGCTTCTATAAATGCAGTGACTAAGTGATCGCGTGAGCTCCAGATGGAGGCCTCCCAAATGCAACGGATATCAAACATTAGTAAACGGCATCCAGAACAGGCAAAAAACAAATTTTACCAACTCCTATGTCCACAGTCCAAAGATAACCCGATACTCCCCCAAATAGATATATATATATATGTTAACAAAGGGGAGAACCTTAAATGCAGTTGGTGAAAATTTACACCGCATGTGCAAAACATACGTCGTTGGCGCCAAGAACATAATGCATCGGAGGACCAAACAGCAGGTAAGGTGAGGAAACACCCGACAACGGCGGCTCTAAGATTGAGATTATACTGCTACTATCATATCATCTCCGACTAAACCACCCTCTAGAGGATACCAGCTTTAAAGGAAAGACTCCGTCACAATTTATGGCCAAGGCTCAACAAATCATCCACGGCATTGGCAAAAAAAACCAATCATCGGATGAAAACTTTGAAATACATCCGCTATGGCAGCAGAGAACTTGAGAACTCTCCGCCATAGCGAGCCGAAAACAAGTGAAAATATCAAACGGTAAAAATCGGATGGGGAAATATTAACCTTTCTGCCATTGTGGCAAAAAATTAGACAATCATCTGATGTATTGGACCTAAGAGAATCGAAAAAAGTTTCAACAATCAACATGAAAAACCATCTACTGTAGCAGCTAACATCTCAAAAAGCTTCCGATGTAGCAGATAAAAATAAACAAAACAAAGCACCTGAAAACCCTTTGTTGTTGTGGCTCAAACTTAAACAAAATCATCCTCCATAGCGGGTCAAAAATTGAAATTTGTCCGCCACATCGGATAGACATTGAAACCCATCCTTTGTTGCGGATCAAACATGAAGATTCATCCGTCGTTGCAGATCAAAAATATTTCCCACTTAGTGCAAAAAATAACCTTTTGAATTTACTCAGGGTAAAAACAAATCATGGATGATGGACTTCAAAGCTCAAAATGTCTAAGTAGAAAAAAAAGTAAAACTTAAATGGGGGGCCCTAAAAACTGCAAATAGCAACACCTTGCTAGCCAAAATCCTCTCCACAATACGAACTGTTGGTTCGTTCATACTATCAACACAGTATGCTCATCTGTCGCGCTGAAGATTGTACCTTTTCTTCAATTGTGTAGCCAACCTCTTGTCGATGTATTTCCCTTTGAAGTATTGTGATGGGTCAGTCCCCTCCTTGGGCAACCTTGTGATCTCTAAAATAAGTGCCATAGTGACTATGATCGACCGATTCAGCCACAGAATCCCTCCATGGAAGCATGCCAAAAGATTCCTCACACATGCATTTTCCTCATTCAACGCCCAAAATGTGGCATGTTGATCAGTCCCAATAGTCCTGATATCTCCAACCCTCACGCCCAGTCATGTGGAATTCGTGATATTGTGCTGCCTTCCGCCTGTGCCACAGGTAGATATGGTTCTCTAGTAATCTATGGCAATGCAATCTTGTCATGGTCCTCATATTTCATTCGCATAAGTGAGGGCACAATGTCACTGGTACATATCATGCCCTACGGAATCGTTGGCATCTTGACTAAGTACTTCTGGTTCTTTGTCACTTTTTTAGGCTTCGCATCAAGCTAATAGGGAGGCACATACCCAGGGATATCCGCAGCGGATACCCCTGTGTGGGCTAATGATTCCTCAGCCCTCAAAGTTTATGGCCCCATCTATGTGAGTAAATCTTCCTGTTCCCACACAAATGTTCTAGTATGCATCTTCTTCTGAACTAGGGATGTGGTCCATTTCCCCCCTCTTCTTTTTTGGAACCAATGATGATCCCACCTCCATCCTTGCAACTTCCTCTCCAATAGTTACCTAGGTGACTGGTGAATCTCTCTCATTGGAAATATCAATTGTAACTGTCTCACACAGCATGTCGTACCAGTGCCTCTAATTTTACTATAGGCACCTCAACCTTACTGTGCTTTGTGACTCGACTACACAACACAACACAAATCACCGCAACAACTCAACAACTCTCAACAACTGACACTTGCACAATGGTGAATTTTGACTATGTTCAAACACTTCTTATAGTGCCAAATTGATATTTCTCCCATTATGACCAAATCATTATGATCCCTTTTCATCATTATGACCAAATCATTCATTAATCACCTAAATCCATCGTCGATCCTGTCAATCCAACAATCGGATCTATCATTAATACGTGCCTCATCTGAGAGTGTCGCTGGTTAACTGTTTTAACTACCCAATTTATTGTTGATTTGGCGTTGTTGTGGCACTTCGTTCGTCGCAGCATGAATCCATACCTACGATATTGACACCTCTACTTAGGCAGCCACTTCCTCTTGGTGCACCATCCTCATAACTATCATCTCATGCCAAAACAAATATATTTTTTTTCAGCACACAGTGCCTCAAGCATTGCGCGGCTCTGGGCCCGTCCTGTAGGGCTTGAACCTACTACCATTCACTAGCTTTGGTAGCATCACACCATCTAACTGTTGCAGTTGTACTGAACCTCCTAAAGTAATGGAATTAATGAGATATGGACCTAGCCAATGCATCTGTAACTTACCTGGATGTTTAGCGAACTTACTTTCATAGATCAGTACCAGGTCTCTCTATTGAAATTGTTTGTTCTTGATATGTCTATCATGCCAAGATTTTTTTTGATCCTTCTCAAAGCGCTAGTGAAAACCTGTAACAAATCAGTCTTCCTCGAGCTGCACCAACTACGCCAGGTGTTCTTCTAATGTTGCTTCATCATCCATGCATGTCGATTCCACTATGTGCAAACATGAAACAATGTATTCCATCGGCATCACTGCCTCTTTCCCATACACCAATTTCAACGGTGTTTGTCATGTCAATATTTTACAAGTGGTGTGATATGCCCACAAGACTGCTGGAATTTTCAAACCCCAGTCATCGCGGTTCGTGTTTCATACCTTTGCTAGCGCATTCTCCAACACTTTGTTGAATTCCTCTACTATCTCATTCACTTGTGGATAATACAGGGTACTCTTCTTATGTTGTATCTAAATATCCTCTATCAATGCGATGACTGTGCAATTGATGAAGTGACTCCCCTGGTCACTCATTAATATCCTGGGACACCCAAACCGAGTAATAATGTTGTCAAATAGAAACCTCGTTGTTGTCGCAGTGATGCAATCTACAACAGGTGCTTCCTCTTCCCATCTTGTCAAATAATTTGTCGCTGTAATTATGTATCGCGCATCGGTTCTCTTCCCAAGTGGTTTGATTGGTCCCACAAAGTCCACATCCCATTTATCAAATGGCTGCAATGTCACCTGAGGTACCAATGACATCTCATCCCTCCTTGACTGTTTTCTAGTTCTTTGACATACATCGCAAGTCCACGCATATTCAGTCGCATCACTATGGAGAGTGGGCCACTAAATCCCTACGCGGAGCACCTTCCTGGAAGTAGCGGGACCTCCATAGTGTCCACCAGAAATTCTTGCATGTGCCTCTACCAGTATCTACCCTTGTTCATGTGGTAGGACACATTGCCTTAATATCTCATCTAGTCCGAGCATATAGAGTTGTTCAGCGATCAACTGGAAATCCGCGACCTTAACAACCAACTGCTTCTTCTGACTTGTAGTAAGTTCCTCTGGTGTTGTTCCCGTCGCCAAAAACTGAATTATGTGTTCATAGTAATCATCAACCATCTCAACTCTGAATATTTTTGCATCTGGAAACCCATCTACAATGTTTATTGGTTCCTCACCTGTCTCGATTTGCGATAAATTATCTAGGCCAGAATTCAAGCAACCCGGTTTTACAGTTATCTCAAAATCAAGCTCTTGAAAGAGAAGTAGCCAACGGCATATCTTCCCCCCCAACAGAGGCTTATTGTCCAGGTATTTCAAGGAAGAGTGGTCTGTGAACATATTGAAATGACCACCCAGTAGGTAATGTCGAAACTTATGTAGTGCATACACCATCGCTAGACCTTCCATGTCAATTGTAGTATATTTTTTCTCCATAGACGATAGCTTTCGGCTAGTGAAAGTGATCGCGGGACCATTTGTTGACACAAAACTAGTCAACGGGGGTTTTCTCTCAACACCCAAACCACCATGATATCCCTGAGAACCAGCCCAAACAGGTTTTACCCCGTCCGGAAACACCTACAGAGAATATGAAGTCTCACTTGAGATGTTCGAGGGAGATTTGTTAGAACCAAGTTTATGCAGTATGAAGGAGGACCATGCATCTACTTATCAACTCAGTGCAACATTATTCAACAGATCTAATTATTTAGATTAGAATCATACCATAATTCTGTAAATTAGATCAAGAAACTTAGATCACAGCAGATATATTGAATCATAATCAGATCTCATGGTGCATCATCATTCATATCATAGAAACATCGCACCATTCATAGATACACATCGCATTCACATTTTGATCGCAGAAAACAGGAAAATAGGAAGATAGAAAAAGACACAGTGGTTATGCTCAATCTTTTTCATGTCATATTAACTTTCATGAAAAAACATAGATTCTCCAAACTAGTTCTGCAACTCACATACACATATCCAAGAAGTTCCGAAGAATATTAAGAAAATGGGCCAGAAACTTCCCAAGAAAAAGAGAGAGCCCCATCACTTGCAATTCTACATCTATTTATAGGCTTGTGCCTTTACATTGGTGGTTCTCTTAACCAACTTCCTAACTACTTCTTAACATAATCTACAAAATAATGACCACAATCCACATAATGCGGTCCAAATCTACAAAATATGACCCAAATACATAAAATATTGTAAATCCGACTTGTGCGCCATTTTCGACCTTGCACAACATCTGCAATGTTACGTAGCTAACTTACCCCAAAACTGTCTGCCAACAAAATTCGAATTAATTTATGGTGTAAATATTGTAATTAGTTACGCAGCATCGAAGATGATGCGCAAGGGGGAATATGGCGCGTAGGGCGGATTCACCACATTTTGTGTATTTTTGTCATATTTTGTATATTTTTGTCATTATTTTGTAGTTTTTGGTCCAAGTAGTTAGAAAGATAAGTTAAGTGGAATATTGATGTAAAGGTGCAAGCCTATAAATAGATATAGGATTGTAAATGTTAAATCATCTACATCGAGAGGATAAGCTTGATCTTGAATCTATCTGCGATCTATCTGTGATGCAAGATCTGAATTGAGGAACTATTTTGGGAACCTATGTTTTGATGTGAAGTTAATATGACTTGATGAATAATTGAGAGAAACACTATGTCTTCTTACTTCTTCCTGTTTTCCTGTTTCCCTGTAATTTGGATGTGGATGAATACTACATTATGATGTTTATTTCTAAATGATGCGATGCTTTCCTGGATGCTATGTTGGTAGATTTGTTTTTTCGTTTATGCTCTGCTGCGATCTGAGAAAGCTGATATGATTGGATGAATGAATCTATGATGAATGTATGAACCATTGCTTGGATATGGTAAGTAATGTTGTGATAATTTGAGAGTATATGTGCAATCCTCCTTCTTACTGCGGAAACTTGGCTCTGATATTTCTCCCTCGAACATCTCGGACGAGACTTCATCTAATCCGCAGGTGTTGCTGGATAGGGTAAAACATGTCTGGGTCGATGCTCATGGAGATTGTTGTGGTAAGGATGTCGACAGAAAGTGAACCCCTATCAACGGATCTGTGTCAAAAAATGGTTCTGTTGTTGGTATCATAATGTGCACAAAAGGAGGACATGTTGTGGAATCCGATGAGACCGTAAATTCAAGGTTGGTTTGATTAGAAGGCACGGGAATTTGCTACGGAAGAGAATCAAAACCTTGGAGTAACAACACAGAAGTGGCTGGAAAGGTACATGTATTCTGATCTACACGAATCCTTTTTTCTAAGTTTTCAATCATCTTGTATGAGTGGTTGGCATGATTTATCTATCAGAAGACAAATTTTCAAGGAGGCAATCCCACTTGGTGGACCCAAGAATCGATCCAACACTTGCAGCTGGTAGATAAAATAGCGTCAAGGGTTGTCGAAGTCTGGCTTGACAGCATCTTCAAGGGTTACATCACTGAGTTTGCAGTCGACACATTCAAGTCTTATAGCGACTCATAAAGGGATTTATTCAAAGGACCAAGAGGTAGGTTTATGTTATCATTCCAACTTTTAATTAATATCCTCATATGTGAAAAAGGCATATTAAATATGGACTCCGACGATTAGAGCCCTGGTGTGCAGAGGATGCGGGTATTGCAAAGATAAGGGTGGTGAATGGAATGATATGGGGAAGATGAATGGGATTTATGATGAGACTGTGAAGGAAGTTTAGGAAGGAAGTAGTCTTCTATGAAGTGGAGTAAGGTTTCAGAAAGAGAAGAGGCATAGGACGAGAGAGACTCCTATTGCGACTGAAAAAATAGGCTACGAGAGAAGATCACAATGGACGAAGCGATCCTACAACAATGAAGGATACAACCAGGCTATGCCCAAGCTCGAAGAAATATCAACCCCCAGTAACAATGTACCCACACCTTCGTGCACTACGCCACACTCAGGAATGAATACAAGCTCAACACCAACTTGTATGATGTGTCAACAACACTCTAATAGTATCAGATCAGCAACTACAGGAAGAAGGTCGAGGATGGAAAGCGGTGATGTAAAGTTATCATTGTTTCATGGGAACGGGATTGAGGACCCCGAGCAATACTAGTTTTTTTGTGAAGAAGTTTGGACTGTAAAGCAAGCTAGGGATGATGATGTTAAGAAGGGCCAGTTGGAAATGACCCTCCAAGGTTGCGCACTGAACTGGTTCATGAAATTTGTACAAGTTCCCATGAGGAATCCAACAAAGACTCTTTGTTATCACTCTAGGAAACTCCTCTAGGTTGTAGCTCGAGGATGCCTGGTAACTTACAATATTTTTGGTGTTTTCAGATATGGGTCAAGTCAGTCGACTTATGTAACCTTTCCACTCTCAAGGAATGCATAAAACTCACTTGTTTACAAGGCTTTTAGTTGCAATTTGCTCAGAAGTTTACCAATAAGGTGCAAGGATGGAGAATGCACCAGGATGGAAGACTTACACACATAAAACATGCATATAAATGTCTAAATCCTGATGAGGATGGTATTTATAAATCAAATATCACTAATAAACCAACAAGATGACAGCTGTCAGCTTCTTAATAAATCTGAAAATGACCTAAATGCACATTCAGGCATAAATACAGTAAAGAAAGAGATGATGGCTGAACAGATCACAACAAAAGATATTATATCCTGAATAAGTAAAATGAGAAGATTGAAATCATTATTGGCTCATAAATCCCCGAATTTGAACCTTTATTATAAAATCAATCATGGGCTTTATAGCCTTCTACAAAAATGACAGATCCTGAAAATCCGATCTGTTTACACAAAAAATACTTGAAAGTNTCAAACCCTTTCTACCTATTTGTCTATCTATTGTGAAGATCTAGTTCACTGAGTGAATTCTTAATAACTGAAGTGGTCACTGAGAATCACCACTGCTGGTTCACTGTGAAATTTCCGCCAACAACCAGTGTTTCGACGGTTTACTGAAGTGTCCTTTCATGCTTAAATCACCGGATTTTTCTACTTTGTCACTGCAGTAGCCGATCAGACGCTCTAACCTCTAACCTATCGATGCCTCAAGCTTGACTGTTGCTGCAGTGTCGGATTCTTAAATCCCTAGCATCGCGACGGTTTCTTCATCGGCGCTTTCCATCACTAGCTTGTTAGCGATCGGAAGCTGAAACAACTAATGCATCGGAACCTCAAAGAAGAATGCTACCACAGTGTCGGAGGTTCCAACGACTAATATTCTCAGTTTCGGCGATCAGAAGCTCTGTCTTCTAGCTCATCAGCACCTTAGACCGGAAGATCTTATCGTTGTCAGAATTCTTTTGACGAAGGAATCGAAGCTTTAGTTATCTGTGCCACTGACACTGCGGAGGATCTTAGTTTTAAATTTGTCGATCTGTAGTTCTTAGTTCTCTCGATCACCAATGATTTCCTATTTTCGCACTATCATAATGATTATTGATTGATCGGAGGCCTTATCTGTTTGTCTTCAACCGTTTCGGCTCCTTAGTGGACTATCTCGCCGATTCATAGCCCTTAGTTCTTCTGATCACCGATGAGTTTTTATTGATTGATCGGAAGCCTTATTCAATCTGCCTCCCACTGTTGCAGCTCCCTAGTGGACTATTGTGCCAACGATTAGTGTTTTCAAGTTTTGATGCGTAGTCCTTAGTTCTTTTGATCACCGATGATTTTCTATTGCTGCAGAAACTGTAGTTAGTTTGTCTTCCGTTGTTGCAGCTCCTTAGTGGACTATCTCGCCGATACGTATCCCTTACTTCATCCAATCGCCGAAATGTTCATCTGATTATGGAACCCATAGTAAGTCTATCTTCCACCATTTTAGCTCCTTAGTGGACTATCTCATCGATGGTTAGTGTTTTCAAGTTTCGACGCCTTATCAAGTAGTGGTTCCACTTTTTGATACTTGACTTCAGCGGCATTTAGTTCTTCATATCACCAACACTTCGGAGCCTTTTAGGTTTGCCTCACCACTATGTTTTATTTATTTCTTCCGATCATCGAAGAGTTCTTCTGGTCACGGAACCCGTAGTCTACAATTCTATCGATGGCTAATGAGATGTTATGATCCTCGCCCAAGCCACCGAAGCCACAACTTTGTGAAATTTTTATCAAAAACGGAGGCTTTCAAACTATTAGTGACATTCATATCCCTCATTGCATGAATTAAATTCTTCATACAAAAATAAATTATTTTGGGAGATAACATTTGGCTCCTACTTGGGGATGGGAACCTCCCAGTGAGGTCCCAAGAACCCCAGACCAAAATGCCTTTCCCTAAAAGAAACTAAGTAACTTAACACTATCCTTTATTGTTCCATTGGGCATGGAGTCTTATTCTGAAAGCAAAACAACCTACTATCTACTAATTTACAATCATAAGGCCTCAGAGCCTCAAATAAAATAGAGCTTCAAGAACCGCCCATTTACTGGGCCATCAAATACCTCTTCACCTTCCAAACTCTGCAATTTGAAGGTGTTATTCTTATGTACTTGGGCTATCACAAAAGGGCCAATCCATAAAGAGTTGAATTTTCCATGTTTCCCCTTGTCCTGTCTGACAGCATCCCACTTGAGGACCCAATCTCCAACCTGGAAGTTATCTGCCTTTTCTCTTTTGTCAAACATGACCTTTATCCTCTCTTGATGACCTTCTGATTTTCCTATAACTTGCTCCTTGATCTACTGTAACTCCACCAAATCCATCATCCTTCTCATCATATCATTTGGTTCATCCTCCTCTTCCTTAAAGAACTTTGCCACTGGAAGGATGAGCTAGATAGGAAAGATGACCTCAGTGCCATAAACTAGTTTGAACGGAGAAGTCCCTATGGATCTTTTGTCTATCACCCTATCAGCCCATAAAGAAAAATTAAGCTTTGAATCCCAGCTTTTCTGATTTGTCTCTAGCAATTTCCTGATGATTCTGACTAAGCTTTTGTTGGATGACTCAACCAGGCCATTTCCTGGTGGGTAATAGGATGTGGAGTGCACCAGTTGAATACCCATTGATTCACACATTTTAACTAATGCCCCAGCCTTAAAAGTTGGTGCATTATCAGTTACTAACCTTACTGGGCAACCAAACCTGCTGACGATGTTCTCATATAACAATCTCATGATGACTTGATGAGTGGCATTTCTGGTGGGCATTGATTCTATCCATTTGGTAAAGTAGTCAATGGATACTAAGATCCATTTATGTTGTCCACTGGAAGATGGATTTATTTCACCTATGAAATCCAGACCCCGTTGTTGGAAAGGCCCATTTACTGTAACAGGCCTAAGGGGCAAGGATTTGAGCTATTGCTTCCCTATAAATCTTTGACATTAGTCACAGGCCCTTACAAAAGTGCATACATCAACAAAGAGGACTGGCCAATAGTATCTTGCTCTTAAGATCTTATGGGTTGTGGTTTTCTGGTAGTGGTGGCCTCCACACGTACTGGAATGAAAGTGATGCATGACATGTTTTGCTTCCTCTTTATCTAGACACCTTAACAAAATTCCAAACTGATCCCTCCAGTACAGCAGTTTGTCAATTATGCAAAACTTAACATATTTCAACTTAAGAGCTCGTGCTTGGTTAGGAGTAAGATCAGGAAAAACTTCTAATTTTTGCAAAAATTGAATGATACCTGAATACCACTCACATGAAGATATGTTCTCAGCTACTGATGGACTATTATTCTGATCTTGATTTACTTTTGTTTCCACTGCTACCATAGTCTGCACCTTTGTTGATCTGACACATGTGAAATTTATTCCCAACAGTTCGTAGTTTTCTTTGGCCATGAGTTTGGACAGACCTAATCCCCTTACCAGCTTGGTGGGTTTCACCTCTACATCAAACTCAATGAGTTTGGAAATCTATTTAGCTCTCTTCCCATCAATGTCAGGCTGAGTAAAAACATCCTTCACAGCAGCTGAAGGGACATATGTAATGACCTTTGCATGGAGAATGTAGATTATGAAAGTATTCAAAGATTTTATGAGAGCATAAGCCTACTTCTCAATTGGATCATACTTCAGTGAAGCATCTATCAGGGTTCTACTAAAAAAAGCAATTGGATGATCAAGGCCTTCATCATTCTTTTGTAATAGTACAGCTACCACGGTGTCATAAGATGCAAAATAAAAAATTTAAAAACACTTGGTGTAGTCAGGACTAATCAGGGTTGGGGCCTCCATGATGGCTTTCTTAATGTCTTCAAAAGAGTTTCTTGCTTGGTCAGTCCACTTTATTTCTGCACCCTTTTTTAGCATGATTGTTATATGCTTTACCAGCTCAGAGAAATTTCGAATAAAACTTCCGACAAAGTTTATCTTTCCTAAAAAGGACTGAATGTCTCTTTTTGACCTTGGTATTAACAGTTTTTGGATTACTTCCACCCTCATCAGATCTATCTTTACACCTTCAGCTAAGACTATGTGGCCTGGGAGCTTTCCTTCATTGAGTGCAAACTAGGACTTCTTGGGGTTCAGTGATATTCCATACCTTCTGCACTTCAGAAATACCTTCCTTAAATGCTGCAAGTGGTCACGATGGCTGTGAGAGTAAACTGTTAAGTCATCCAAATATATCAGCACAAATTTATCTTTTATCCCTACAAAAACTAGGTCCATGGCTCTCTGAAAAGTATCCCCAGCATTCATTAGCCCAAATAGAATTTTAGCATACATGAAGGTGCCCTAGGGGGTGGTAAAGGCAGTCTTCTCTTGGTCATCTGGGTGCACAACAACTTGGTTGTATCTAGAGAAGCCATCAAGGAAGGACATGACCCTAGCCCCTGAGACTTTCTGCAGCAGATGTTCCATCTTGGGCAGTGTATAGTTGTCTTTTTTGGAACACTTGTTCAGGTTTCTAAAGTCCACACACAACCTAATTTCTCCATTTTTCTTTCTTACCACTACTAGATTTGCAATCCACTTGGAATACCTGAGGGGGATTATGATCTTGGCTTTGAGGAGTTTGTCAACCTCTTTCTCAATCACTGGTAATAGAAGAGGGTTGATGGGTCTCAGCTTCTGTTTCAAAGGAATGGTGTCCTTCTCCAAAGGAATCATGTGTTGGATGATGTTGGTGTCATATGTTTTTAGGTCACTACACTCCCATGCAAAGATATCCGCAAACTCTTTTATCAAGCTGCAAAATTCAGACTTATGTCTGACAGTCAGCCCAGTGGATAGATTTATCGGTTTTGGATGGCTTTGGTTGCCTATGTTTTTCTCTTGGATAGTAGGATCTAGCTCCCTTTTGGAAACCTTGAAATGGATGTCATTGTGATCAAACAATTCTTCCAATGGTACTAGACCTCGGGATATGTAGTTCCTGGTCTATGTGTATGTCATAGAATTCATCTACTAACTGAAGGAATTTACTAAGCTCCTCATCATCCTCAAACACCCTCCAAAATTTTACATTGTCTGGCAGAGAGGGTCTGTACTTGACTTGAACATCATAGCTGAGCTTAGGGTGTAAAGGAGGAACAAACAGGCTTGCAGAGATGGCCAGGGAATCAACCAGGTGATTCAAATCCCTAGGAATATATGACAGTTCAAAAAACATAAAAGATTCTCTGAGTTTCCATACCTCGTCCCTGTAGGCCTTCAATCTGATATTTTTTGTCTGAAAAGTGTTGTTGACCTACTGTATGATGAGGTCTGCGTCTCCAAAAATATTCACGCACATGATCCCCATCTCCTTGGCCACTTTAACTCCTAGCAGCAAGGCTTCATATTCTGCTACGTTGTTCATGGTTTTGAAATCAAGCTTATAAGATAGGTGAATGTTTTCCTTAGATGGGGAGATCGGGACTACGCCAATGCCTGCTGAGCTTTGAGCGCTAGCCCCATCGAAATACATGGTCTAGATCATTGTTGTGACTTCTTCGGGCTGTGGACAGGTGGGCTCAATGAGCTGAACTGATGTCTACTGATTATCATCTATTTGAAAAATTCACAACCCAAAATCAGTGTCCACCACGTAGATGGGGTGATTTACTGAGTGGCTCTCCTTGCTTATAATGTATGCTAGCTTATTTTCCTTGTACAGCCTCTTAGTCTCCCCTCCAAACATGGGAATGGTGGCATACGTGAGCTCCATATGAAGGGTGTCACCTAGTCTTTTGCTCCATGACCGAGACAACAAGAGGCCAAATTTTGGAGGAATATCAGCCACTACAATGTCTATCATTACGCTTTTCAAAGGTAACTTCGTTAAGTTTACAGCGAGGTCTTTGATGAGGCCCAAGCACTTGACCTTCTTGGAGTCAAAGGAGAATAAATCATGGTAGGGCTTGGTGATGTTGAGGCCAATCTTGTCCATCACAGCCTTTAACATTAGGTTATGAGAGGCTCCTGAATCCAGCAGACAGTTATGGAGGATTTTATCATGGATGTTTAAGGATATATAGAATGGTGGGCAGCAGTCCTTTAGGTCTTTGATCATGGGGCCCAGGTTTACAACAAGCTTGTCATCTTGCAGGTTTACAAATTCAGTGTCAATGTGCACCTTGGGCTGAAGGGAATTCATAATGGAGGTATTGAATGCATCATTCTTCATTAGCTCAATTGACGGGAAAGGGATTTTAAATTTTTGAATTTTAGACTCGAGGTTGAAGGAATAATGCAGCCTATCTGGAAACCTTACCTCAGGAGATGTAGGTTTGAGTTGGACATGATCAGGTGTGGCTGAAGGTGCTGGTTTATGCAATGCTTTGGATGGGACCGCCACTTTCTTTGGTAAAACAGCAACCTTTCTAGTTGGTGCAACAGGCTGCTTGACATGTATAGCATTCTTCTTGAGGGGAGCAACCAAGCTAGACCTCAGTTGGTAACCTCCCTAACCATCAGCCTAATAGATAGCCTCTTCAATGATATGTTCATCAATCAAGGCTTCCTCATATTATGCATGTGTCAGAAAAGAATAGTCCACCTCATCCTCCATGCAGTGGATATTGTCTTCAGCTTCTCCTTCTTCTTCAATGAATTATGGATCTTCTTCTAATATAGCATTTTGAAATGGAGCTCTTATCCTCTGATCTTCCCCTTGATTTCTCTCCCTTCTGAGAATCTGAACTGGGGGGTTTCCTCTTCTATAAGGAACAAAATTTGGGTTTCAAGGAGCAAAGTCGCTTGGCCCTTTACCCCTCACCGGTAGATGTCCTTGGTCCTTCAATTTAGACATTTCAGCAGTCAAGTTCTCTAACAATTTAATCATTTTGTCAATCTTTTTCTCTGATGCCGAAGTCCCACTATAGTCTGTTGGTTGCTTTTTTGTATCTATCTTCCCTTTGACCTTCTGAGATGCCAGAATGTTTGACTCTGCTTCTAGAGCAGCATCCTGCATGTGTGATAAGGAAACAGACCTCCTTTCTTTGAGAAGTAATCAGAAGTCAGAGTCAAAGGAATTCGCATAAGTTATCCTAGTTGAGGTATCAGTGGGCTTAATTTCGATAGGGATCTTGTTGTACATATTGTTGAATATCTTGGTAAAGTTGGAGACAGACTCCCCATTTTCTCTTTTTAGGTTGCTAAATTCTGTGATATAGTAGAGGTGGTCCCTCCTTTCTCCCTAATGCTTTAGGAAAATGTCATCTAGGGCCTCTATGCCTGCCACTGATTCGACAGGCAGTTCCTTAAACCACTTCCTAGCTAGGCCATCTAGGCTTTGCACAAACACCCTAGTCCATACATATTCTTGTTCTATGCTAATATTTTCAGCAAAGTTGTAAAAAGCCTCTAGATGTTCTTCAGCAGTGAAATCCCCTTCCCTTGTAAACTTAGGCATATACTTGAGATAATCCCTAGTAGGCATGGCTGCAAGAGGATTTGGCAGAATTAAGGGTGCATACCTAGCTACCAAGATCCTTTCCATCTTGGTCAATTGATGGCCAGCCATATTGGAAATGGGTATGGACAGGGTTGTGGAAGGCAACACTGATGAAGCTACTTGCTGAGAAGGTGGTGGTATACTTATCCCAGTGGAGTCACCAGGGATTGGATCTTCACAAGTAGAAGTGCTTGAATATGCCCAACCCCTAGATTTTTCTGATGTATCTAAATATTCCTGGGAATTAAGAGTTTCAGTAGAAGAAATAATAGCAGAAATATTTGGTGAAATACCTGATGTAGCTTTTTGTGTAGTACTGCAAGTCTGTCTTAGTAAAGCCCTAGCTTTCCTCAAAATTTCTTCTGGATCTGAAACCGGTGTTGCTAGTGGCCACTTTGGGTTTGCTCTAGTACTTTATCTTCTTGAAGCCACCTTATATCAATGGAGTCGCCAGATAGATTATTACAACCATAATAATTTCCAAGCTTTGTCTATCATCAAAGCACGGATCTATGTCGTCTCCCAAGGAAGTTGAGCTTCAATCTCCTCTCCTCGGCAATGGCGCCACTTTGTTGTCACTCCACGAAACTCCTCTAGGTTGTAGCTCAAGGATGCTTGGTAACTTACAATATTTTTGGGGGTTTTCAGATATGGGTCAAGTCAGTCGACCTATGTAACCTTTCCACTCTCAAGGCATGCATAAAACTCACTCGTTTACAAGGCTTTTAGCTGCAATTTGCTCAGAAGTTCGCCAATAAGGTGCAGCGATGGAGAACTCACTAGGCTCGCAGACTTACAAACATAACACATGCATATAAATGGATAAATCTTGATGAGGGTGGTATTTATAAATCAAATATCACTAATAAACCAACAGGATGACAGTTATCGGATTCTTAATAAATCTGAAAATGACCTAAATGCACATTCAGGCATAAATACAGTAAAGAAAGAGATGATGGCTGAACATATCACAACAAAATAGCTTATATCTTGAATAAGTAAAATGAGAATATTGAAATCATTATTGGCTCATAAATCCTCGAAGTTGAACGTTTATTATAAAATCAATCATGGGCTTTATATCCTTCTACAAAAATGATAGATCCTGAAAATCCAATCTGTTTACACAAAAAATACTTGAAAGTGATAGTTTTCTCAGATTAGGGCTTCAAACCCTTGCTAACTATTTTTCTATCTATTGTGAAGATCTAGTTCACTGAGTGAATTTTTAATAACTAAAGTGGTTGCTAAGAATCACCACTGCTGGTTCAATATGAAATTGCCTCCAACAACTAGTGTTTCGGCGGTTTGCTGAAGTGGCCTTTCTTACTTAAATCACCATATTTTTCTACCTTGTCATCGCGGTCACCGATCGGAGGCTCTAACCTCTAACTCATCGGTGCCTCAGGCCGAATTGTTGCCGCACTATCAGATTTTGAAATCCCTAACGTCGCGACGGTTTCTTCATCAATGCTTTCCATCACTAGCTTGTAGGTGATCGAAAGCTGAAACAACTAATGCATCAGAACCTCAAAGAAGAATGTTGTTGCAGAGTTGGAGGTTCTAACGACTAATCTTCTCAGAGTTGTCCATCGAAAGCTCTGTCTTCTAGCCCATCGGTACCTTAGACCGAAACACGGCCGTTGTTTCGGAGGTGAAACAAACTAATCTTATTGCTGTCGAAAGTCTTTTGACGAAGGAATCAGAGCTTTAGTTCTTTGTGTCATCGACACTACAGAGGAGCTTAGTTTTAAATTCGTTGATCTGTAGTTCTTAGTTCTCCCAATCACCGATGATTTCCTATTGTCGCGCTATCAGAATGATTATTGATTGATCGGAGGCCTTGTCTGTTTGTCTTCCTCTGTTTTAGCTCCTTAGTGGACTATCTCACCGATTCGTAGACCTTATTTCTTCCAATCACCGATGAGTTTTTATTGATTGATCGGAAGCCTTATTCAGTCTGCCTCCCACCGTTGCGGCTCCCTAGTGGAATATTGTGCTGATGATTAGTTTTTTCAAGTTCTGACACGTAGTCCTTAGTTCTTCCGATCGCCGATGATTTTCTATTGCTGCGGAACCCATATTTAGTCTGTCTTACCTCATTGCAGCTCCTTAGTAGACTATCTTGCCGATACATAGCCCTTACTTCTTCCGATCACTGAAATTTTCATATGATCGTGGAACCTGTAGTAAGTCTGTCTTCCACTGTTTCGGCTCCTTAGTGGACTATCTCACCGATGGTTAGTGTTTTCAAGTTATGATGCCTTATCAAGTAGTGGTTTCTCTTTTTGATACTTGAATTCAGCGGCATTTAGTTCTTCATATCACCGACGCTTCGGAACCTTTCAGCTTTGCCTCGCCGTTACATTGTCTTTAGTTCTTTCGATCACCGAAGAGTTCTTCTGATCGCGGAAGTTGTAGTCTGCAAGTCTGTCGATGGCTAATGAGATGTTCTGATCCTCACCCAAGCCACCGAAGCTAAAATTTTGTGAAATTTTTATCAACAACAGAGGCTTTCAAACTGTTAGTGACATTCATATCCCTCATTGTGTGAATTAAACTATCCATACAAAAATAAATTATTTTGGGAGATAACACTCTGGTTTAAATCATAAAAGGATTGATCGAAGAATTTAGAAAGCTGAAATCTGAGGTGCAATACATCACAGAGTTCAAAGAGATTAAGCAAAATCCAAATGAGACGATTTGGGATTTTGATCAGCAATTCAAAATGCTAATGGTGAGACTCAGTTTTGACATGAGTGATGTACAACAAAAGGAATGGTTCATCACGACATTGGTACCACATATCAGAATGCCTTTGATGAAACAAAATATTGTGACACAGAGCGAGGCTCTGGAGATTGATGAAGTTGGAAGCTTCACCTATTAGCGATACTGGAGTTGAGATGAATCAGATTCAACCACAACTAGCAAACTTGACGATCTAGTTGCAGAATATCAAAAAAGGGAGAGAGCATCGTGAAGAAATATGGTGTACTCGATGTCATGCAAAAGGACATCATAAGGATCAGTGCCTAGATTTCTGAAACTAATTAGTTTCGGGAGCTCCAAATTCTCTAATTCATGGTGGCATGCCATGGTTCCGCATCTTCCAAGTTCATGGGCATCGACATGAATATTGTGTGTATGTGTAGAACATGGTCATGAAACCAATGAATTTGTATTTCTCATTTTGTCGATCAGTTGGGCATGAAGATAAGGATTGTCGAGCATATGATTTTCTCCATGAGAGAATGATGGATGCAATGTACTATGTGAAGGGAAAAGAGCATCAAGCGATATAGCTGCAGTAGGAACCATGGGTGGTACAGCCACCACCTCAGCCACAGTTTGTATCGCAGTTTGTGCGACAACTGTAGTTTTCTCCACCACTGCCGTAGTATAATTAGATGCAGTATGCTCCACAGTAGTCGTAGTACTCTCAACTGCTGCAGTATGCACCACTACAGCTGAATACCTTGCATCAGCAAGAAGTCAATCAACCTGTTGGTACAGGAAAAGTGCACAAGGAAGAATCTGAACTGCAACCACGACAGAGGAAATGTAGGCGCGTGACGGAAGAAAAGCAGGTAAAGGATTGAAAGAAAGCGTGGAGGAGAGAAATATGTGATGCAAATCAGCGCTATGAAGGAAAAGTGTACATAAATAGGTAGGTAGAATAGTTAAGGCTGGATAGATGTAGGTCAAGAAGGACGGTAGAAGTTAGAGTCGGTGGAAGACTAAAGGACAGTTTTGCGGCTAGTTATGACATGTACAAGCAGGCTGAGAGACGTTTTTGTGGCTATTTATGGCCATGGTTAATGTAATGCAGGACATTTGTGGCTAGGTATGGGACATCATCAATGTAATGAAAGATATTTTGTAGCTACTTATGAATGTAATAACTGAGATGTACTCAGTCGACCCTGTGTAGTATTATAAACACTATAAATAGGAGGAACCTACTCTGTATAAGGGTTCAGTCAGTTAGTATTGATTGCTTCTAATTTCAGATCAGAGAGGAGTCTGATAGTAGTAGGTTGTTAAGTCGTGGATCTATAGCTAAGTGTGCATACTGTTTTGTAGGAGTTAATATGCAACTAAGTGCGTAGATAGAAAATTATAAGAGTCGGTCCAGGATGTGTGTGGATCAGTGGGAGTAGACTACAAGGTGCTGCCTATATTTCTCATGCCAGATGAAGAGCACCTTGGTAGTTTTTCCCATATGGGTTTCCACGTTATTTCCTGTGTTAATGAATGATTGAATGTTGTGTTAATGTTTAAACTGTTAATGTTGAATTTTGGTTAACTCGCATTATTCATGGTTATTGTTTGAGTGAATGTCACAGTACCAATAAGCAGTGAATGAATGGATATCTAAGAATCATCGAGCATTGTGTATTATTTCATGTGTATTCATTGTTAAGTCACAAAATAAGTCATGTCATAGTCATTTAATTTAAAAGAATTAGTTGCGTCGCACTATTCTACCAATTGTTAAGGTTGTTAAAGATAAGGTTGTGTCACACGCTAGTTGTGGTGCACTGTTGCACCTCTATCAAATAGTGAAAGGCTCCATCCTTCCATCTCTATTGAGAACCTTGGCCCCACGCCAAGGGACTTTTATCCCTTGCCAACTATGGAAAAATGGTTCTGGAAGTTACACATTAAGATATCTCAGGTGAGACTGTGCATTCCTCGCAGGTGTTACTGACTGAGATTGCTCCATCGGGCCGATGTCTTTAGGTGTTTTGTTGGTTTTGTGTTGTTGTTGAAACTTAGGTCGTGTGAGTGGGAAAGTTAGGCCAACAAATGGTTTCATTTCCAGGAAGTGTAATCATTTGAGTCGAGGGAAATGTTGTGGCATCCGATAGAGAAGCAAATAGAGGATTGGTTGGAATCTAAGACGTTGGAATTTGCACAAGAAGAGAGCACAAGGTCGTGGTTAAGCACATAAAACTTGTTATACCAGCACATATATTATGATATTCATGAGATCTTCTTTGCATATTTTCCTATTGTGTTGCATGAGTGGTTGTCAAGGTTGGCGACTCAGTAGACAAATTTCCAAAGAAGAGAAGCGGTCGAGTGGGGTGATCAGTTGGTTCAGGAGATAACTAGTGTAAGTAACCCCATCTTTAGAGCTGTTGATTTTTGGGTCGATGTTATTTTTCAAGGGTATATTACCGAGTTTTCACTAGAGAAGATAGCCTTGTATATTGAGGCTAAAAGAAATTTTCACCAAGCACCTTGACAAAGGTACTTATTATCTATAAGCACATGGATAAAGATGCTCATAGATGACAAGGGTATCTTGCAGTTGAGCTAAAACGTTCCCAGGAAGTACAGAACCTGAACTAGAAGTTGGATTCCTAAGGAGTTGAAGGAGATGCAAGTTAGGAAAGAGAAGAAATATAGTGGGAGGAGGACGAACTCCTAGTATATTTGAAGAAAGTGAGTACAAATTTGATTTGCTGCTAGATGAAGAGGAAGACTATAGCTCAATTTCTGAAGGAGTGGAAGAGTCTGAAGAATCTGTAGAGACACCAAGATCAGGACGCAACTACATCACACCAGGAGTATCACCATAGGTAAGGTCTAGATCCCTGTCTCTTAAAAGAGTTGTGAATATTGATAGTGTTACTACTACGACTAGCGCGCAAGAGGGTACACCTCCATTAAATTATTCATTAAACAACCCTGAATCCAACTCAATGTCTGGGGCAGATATTATATTACCCACATTCAATGGGAATGGAGCAGAGTACCTAGAGCAACATTGGTTCCTTTGCAAATCTGTTTGGATGGTTTTCCTAGTTCGTAATGTGGACATAAAGAAAGCGCAGATGATTTTGACTCTATGGGGTCGCACACTGGATTGTTTCATGAAGTTTTACATAGTACCAGCAGGGACCCCACATAAGACCCTTGATGAGATCTGAATCATGATGATTTGTGAGTTTAGAAAACCTAAATCTGAGTCGCAGTGCATCACTAAGATCAAAGAGATCAAATAGGCACCAGCGGAATCCATATGGGATTTCGATCAGCGGTTTAAAACTTTGATGGCCAAAGTTAGTTTTCAGATGTCATTTGTGCAGCATAAGGAGTGGTTTATTGCTACACTATTACCACACATCCGATAGCCATTGATGCAATAGAATATTGTGTCGCAAATAGAAGCACTAGAACTAGCGATGAAGCTGGAATCCTCATCGGTCGAAGATAGAGGCATAGGAATGATGCAGATTCAGTCGCAGTTGGCTAATATGATAGTACAGCTTTAGGACATCAAGAAGGGTAAAGAAGCATGTGAGGAACTATGGTTCACAATATTTCAAATGGATGAACACACCAAGGATAATTGTCTGTCGTACATGAACTATATCTCATCTGGTGCACCAAACCCATAAGTGCCCACGAACTACCCTTGTGCCGCATATGCCAGACTAGAGAGAATCACGACACAGAGTGTATATACTTACAAAAGATCCTAAGTACCCCAACCATCCTATTCTGTAAATTTTTCAAATCAGTAGGCCATGATGAGAAGGATTGCAGAGCATATCAGGTCTTGAAAAAAAGGACAGTAGACACCTACTTTATGAATAACGATGGATAGGTTCAGGCTGAACAACCACAAGCACACTACCATCCTGTTCCTTTCCAACAAAACCAGTATCAAAACAAGTATCAGCTGTAGTATGTGCCACATAATCAATACACGATGCAAAATCAGCACCCACCACAGCAACCACACCCTCGAGGAAGGGGAGTGGAAACTTCATAGGTAGAGGAGGAGGAGGATTTTCTAGAGGAAGACGTCAAGTTACATGTTATAACTATGGGAAACACAGAAATTATTCTAGAGATTTCCAAGAGCCTGCAAATACATGTTCATATTGCAAAGCACCAAACCATAATGTGGAGCAATTTGCTCAGTTGATTGCGAAGTGGCAAGCTTGGACCATCACAAGTCCTAACCCTATGCAAAATCCAAATCCAAATCCAAATCCTAACCTAAATGTTCAGATGATTGTTGTTAAGCCAAGGGAGTCGAGATTTGTTGTTAAGCCAAGGGAGTCGAGAGTTGCTGTCATATACCACAAGAACAACTGCAGCCACATGTGTGACCTGCAGTGTAGAAGAAAGTACCATTCGACGTTCAAAAACAGAATCAATTATTTTTGGATGTGCGACCAGAGTTTGTGGATCAAGAAAACGTCGACATCAGCTGAAGTCAGGGAGATTTCGGAACACTTCCAAAAACTATTCCAGAAGAAGATCTCAAAAAAGGTTAGTAAGCTCAAGTCATTTCTGTCAAGTTGCTTAGCACTAATTCAAAATAAGGATTTTATCGTAGAACTACAAGCACTGATGGAAGAAATCCCAGAAGAGTTGCAACCTAGAAGAAAGGTTAACCATGTCAAGAATAAATTTAAAACTGGGCGCAAGTTAAGAATGGCTGCGGAGATAGGGGATTATGACATGGATTACATCATTCTAGATCTGGGAAAGACGTTAATATTTTGACGTGACATACCTGGGTGAGCATGGGAAAGTCATGCTTGGACTGGTCCCCTGTCTAGTTGCAACTTGCAAATCAGGCGAAGGTCCTACCAATTGGTAGGTTGAGTCAATTCCTTGTCAACAATGAGGGACTGCGCACATTTTCAAACTTTGAGTTCATTAACATTGTCAATGACACAAACCCATATTCCGCACTTCTGGGGATAGATTGGGCCATAGATGATCATACCATTATAAATTTCAAGAAAAGGATTCTATCATTCGAGGATGATGAGATGAGGGTAGTGTCGCCCATTTATCCATTAGAGGGAAAAATATACATCGATCCTGTCTGTAGCGAGGGACAAGGTGATTATCTCGACCAGATCTACAATGGCACTGCCTTACAATAAGCTTACATCAACCCGACAGCAGATGGAAACCTGAGCTGGAGAATTGCTAGTTCATGTACATCATATTCGGGAGCATCCTTAGAGAGTTGGAAAAACAAACTACATGAATTCTATATGAGGTGATGCACCAGAGTTATAGGGTCGGTGCGAAAGGTGGAGAATAAGTTGAGGGAGTTACCCACATATGAGGGCTTACCTAATCTTGTGACCTTCCTCAGTGAATTTGAAGGGTTGGTAACAGAACCGCAAGGCTTGTCTGCCTTGGACTATGTACTAAAGGCTACGCCCGCAAGATGGTGGGGTACACATAAGAAATCCATATCATAATGGCCATAGTGCAGAAGATCGTTGGAAGTCAAATTCGGAGAAGAAGTCACCGTTGTGGGTTAGAAATATATAGGGATGTCAAACCCTGTCAAGCACATTAATCAGTGTCATATAGAATTTGTAGAATACCTACGATAGGAATGGGCCCATCATTTCATTCATACATTGGAAATGACACCCAGAAGCTGGTATACATCTATGGAGTTGCAACAAGGAACTCGATATTGGGACGAGCTTTCTATATAGTTCACACACACATTTGAATTTGTTGATGACCAGCTGACAGTGGATGTTGCGCTTAAGACAATTAAGGAAACTATATTTGCTGAAATCCCTATCGAAGTAGCAGGTTCCCATTAGTGCATCACAACCATACATTAATGGATGGCTTGTTACAATATGGCTGGAGAACCAGATGATGGCCCGACTAACATAAAAATACCAAATGCGGAGGGTACGCATGAAGTTGAAGGACATGGAATTTCGAGCGACCAGTTTCTCAAGCTGCTGAAAATTAAGAAAGTAAACACTGGCTCACCGAAGAACCTAAAGTTTGCCAATATATTAGATGATTGGGATGATGAGACAGTATGAAATATCACAGACTTGTTGCACAAGTTTCAGGACCTATTCCCTACCAACTTGTTAGAGATGAAGGGAATAGTGGGAGATCTAGGAGAGATGAAAATACCCCTTAAACCAAATGCTAAACCAGTAAAACAGCGGCCTTATAGCTTGAATACAAGGTATAAAGAGAAGGTAAAGGAAGAATTGGATTGCATGCTTAACGCAAGAATCATTGAACCTGTTGAGGAATCAGAATGGATCATCCCTATAGTGATCCAGGATAAGAAGACAATAAGCAAAGTTAGGATCTTTGTCGACCTAAGAAAGTTGAACGACGCATGTCTGCACGATCCATTCCCAACACTGTTTACAGATGAAGTACTTGAAAGAATCAGAGGGCAAGAGATGTATTCATTCACCGACAAATTCTCTGGCTATCATCAAGTCAGAATCATGAAGGAGAATCACCACAAAACGACCTTTGTCACAGAATGGAGATGCTACCAATATACGGTAATTCCCTTTGGACGCAAGAATGCACCTGCTATTTTTTCTAGAATAGTAGTTTCTACTTTTAAAGGTTTCATACATAAATTTATTTCTACTTTGATTATTGGACTATGTTTCATCTAGTAAGAGACCATATTGAGAGTCTACACATGATCTTGGGTCATGTAGTATGTCACGAAGAATTTTGGTCGACCCAGTGAAAGTTGTGATTATCCTGGACTTACCACCACCTACATCAGTCATGCAAATCAGATCAATGTTAGGACACATAGGCTGCTACAGGAAGTTCATCAGAGGGTATGTTGAGATAACTGCACCTATGGAGAAGTTGTTGAAGAAATATGCAAAGTTTCAGTGGATGGAGGCTTGTCAGGAAATATTAGATAAATTAAAGAACAATATGGCCACTACGCCAATACTTGTATTTTTAGAAAGGAAGAATGAGTTACATGTTCATGTCTACGCATCGTCTGTCGCTCTTGGCATAGTCTTGACACAACCATGAGACGGTGCGCTTGACCACCCTATTTCTTTTGCTAGTAGAAAACTGTCGACAGTGGAGAAAAATTACACGATGACAGAGAGAGAAGGACTTGCCATGGTCTATGCACTGTAGAAGTTCCGACACTACTTGTTGGGAAGACATTTTAAAATCTACACTGATCATTCGACTTTAAAATACCTGGTCAACAAGCCAGTGTTAGGGGGGGAGATCTGTCGATGGCTCTTCTTGTTTCAAGAATTTGAATTTGAAGTCATTGTTAAACAAGGTCACCTGGGGCTTGATCACCTGTTGAGGATAGAAAGTGGTGAAGAACCAACTGGTCTGGAAGATAACTTTCTCAACGCGCAATTTTTTGTGGTCACCATGATGGATGATCAGAACAAGGAGTTTAACGTTGTCATCCACTTCCTGAGCACAAGCTATGTACCTGAAGGATTCTCCACTACACAGAAGAAAAATTTGGTCATCAAATTCGTTGATTATACATTAATTGCAGGACACTTATACAAGCTGGGCGCGGATGAAATATTACAACGTTGCATTTTTTACTCTGAAAGATAGTGGGTAATGAGTGAAGCACATGTCGGTATCGCAAGAGGACACTACACTTGAAAGGAAACTATGCGCAATATATTGCAAGCAAAACTATGGTGGCCAACCATACATATGGATACTAAGATCTTCTGTCGGCACTGTTATATCTTCCAAAGAATAGGAAAATCATCGCGCCGCGGATAACCCTTCAAGCATTTGACAAGTGGGCAGGTTATTTTGTCGGATTGATCATTCCACCAGGGAAGAGGACTGGCACGCGCTACATTATTACTGCGACAGACTATTTAACCAGATGGGATGAAGCCATGCCTGTTAAATATTGCACTACTGGGACTGTGAAAAATCTTTTATTTGAGAATGTCGTGACCAAATTCGGCTCCCTGAAAATTCTCCTAAGTGACCAAGGTACACATTTTGTTAACAAAATGATTGATGAGATGAATACAGAATTCCAAATTCAACATAGAAATATGACACCCTATCATCCTCAGGTGAATGGAACAGTTGAATCCTTCAACAAGATTTTGGATAATGCATTAACCAAAGTATGCAATGTTCGTCAAGATGACTGGGATCACAAAGTCTCATCTGTGTCATGGGCATACCGCACCACTTGCAAGTGACTGACAGGGCACACTCCATTCATACTGGTGTATGGACAATAATTTCTTGTGCTGATGGAGTACATTGTGTTGAGCCTAAGGATTGTTGCGCTAACAAAAATGACCGACGGAGATACTGTCGAGCAAAGGTTGTCGTGGCTCGTTCAGATGGAAGAGGAATGATTCGTCGCATGGGTTCCATCAAAACATAAAGAATCAAAGGTGGAAATCATGGCATGATCACCATATCCAAACTAATCCTTCAAACTCAGAGGACTTGTTTTGTTGTATGACAGCAAATTTTTGAAGCATCCAGGGAAATTCAAGATGCATTGGCTAGGGCCATATGTGATCGTGCATATCACTAATGCAGGCGCAGTAAAATTTCATAAGCTGGAGGGAACTCCTGTCGTAGGAATGGTCAATGGAATTTGCCTGAAACCCTACTATGATGGTCGCGACATGCCAGGGTAAGGTCGTGTCATGCGTTAAAAAAAAGGGGGGGGAGGAAATTATTATGTCGTACGTCTGCGACGAAAGCAGACAAATCATAGTAAAGAATGGGAATGACAATTGGCCGTCATTAAATCCTGGATACCTGAGAAAGATATAATTGGTTATGACAATGAAGCATCATCAATTCAACAAGTCCGAGGAGAATGACGATGTGATTTTTTGTCCCATAAGTCCTCTCTGCCATAATTGTCATAATTATCATGACAGGTACAGCACAGAACTCGAGTAGGTGAATTGATGTGGAATGCGTTGAACGAGAATTACATGTGATCGATAAGACGTCAATATTCCACCAAATAATTGCATGTAGGATGGGCGCATCCCTATAAATATGAGGCTTGAGCAACAAGAATTCTTTTACATGCACAGAGAGAAGAAGAGCAAACCAAAACTATGAGTGAGAGAGCCAAAGCTAATGGTTATTGAGATTTCCAACATAGTGTGTAATCAAAAGTTACCATCGCTTCGTCGTGCCCAATTCTTGAATAGATTACATCATTGGAGGTACCATAGCAAGACCAAGAACTAGAAACAATGGTGCAACCAAGACAACAGATAGGTCCTATGGCTGGTTCAGCCCATGTTCCATCCTATTGGTTGGGACACTGTGCCGAACCCCATTCAGAATCCACCAGTGAATCCTGCAGTTGCAAGAACACGACTATTCGTGCCACAAACATAGATTCTGGAATCATCAAGGCCGAAGATATCAAAGAAACACAAGGGTAATCCCACTGTGGATATGCCTACTGAGGACATCCTTGGGGAGGAGGCACCAAAGTCACCACCACACAGATATTCGGGCGCCACCATTGAAGAGAAAAACCTATTACCACAATATGTTCGGCCAAAGAGAGAAGAGGAACCAGAATTGAATCTTCCAACCAAATTGCACTCCTTTTTAGCGACACCCTGGATCCCTGCTGGTGTGCCCCTATTGATGAATATATTGTCAAAGTTGTACAAGCTGCATTTTGAGTATATGGATACGTGCAAGTAGGAAGGTAGGCCTAGAGAGGAAGAATTACATGGTCATGCTTCCATTTGTGCCACCTGATCCCTAGCTCATAGTACCAATAAATTGGGCTAGCGTTGTAGACAGCGCAGGATTGTTAAACTTGCTGCTCATGCCACACTTCGGTTGGAGCACACAAGTGAGTATATATGTTTGACAGCTACTCATTTGTTTTCACAAAGGATACTTATGGCTTGATCGACCCTACCCTATTAGCGTCGAGCTCATCTTGTCGATAACGGGTCTCCTAAATCAAGGAGACCACCCTACGTCATATCTATGCACAAACAAAGATACAATGAAGATGAAGCAGAAATATGACCTCCAACGTGCAGGTAGGGGATTCCTAATTGCCCCTATAGCTGAAAATGTTGTGAGGTTTGCGGCAAAAATCCTATCTTGCAAGTTGCGGCCCACTGAGTGCACCGCCGGAACAGTAGAGCTTGCAGAGCAGTGCACAGTGGGCGTAATATTCAACTGGTCGCAATACTTGTTGAATGAGCTCATAGAGGATGTGCAGCAAGCATAGGAGGACGATAAGGCTAAATTCCACTACTCCTGGCTGCTAATCTTAATTTCTTTAATTCTGTGGTCGAACCCACCCGACTACTAGTCGTTGGATGTCTAGTACCTTGCCTTGGCGCAAAGTACCCAAACCTCTGGGAGGACAAGGATGACAGGATTTGGTTGAAGGAAAATAACATCTATTTATTTCTACTTGGTGAGGCATTGTTCGATGTAATAAAGAAACAGTACAGAGTATGGGTAGCGACAGTGAAGAAATATGCATCATTCATAAACTTCGAGGTCGGTGTCCATAACATTATTCTTGAGCCGCGATGGGACCCGACCAAGCAAGCGCACCTGGTGGGTTTTATGATTACTGACACGGATGTGGACACAGTCATCCAATATTAGCCTAGGAATGGTGCATCCAGGTCGATGTGTGGATGGACCAGACAGGAAATCCAGGAAATGGCCAAGGTGATGGCCAATAAAATGGCTAACGTGATGACCCGCACAATGATGGGGGTGATGGGAGGAGGAAGATGATGGAGATGATGATAGTGAGCACAAAAATGATGATTATGATGGAGAATACATGTCACCTAATGAGGATGTGCGGAACCAGCGGTGAGAACAGAAATAGGAATCTATGCGCACACACAAGAAATGGAAAGCTGATAAAAAGACTAATACAATCAGCTTAGACAAGGAGGAAATTGGATTTCTTTCCAACATTGTCGTGGAAGTATCCAAGACCAGCCTTAAGAGTCTCAATGCACAGCAAATGCAAGTGGCCAAAAAAGTCTTCAAGCACCTCAATAAGCTCATAGAGGCCATCAATGAAGTTAAAACTATTGTCTAGGTTTATACATATGGTGTTGATCCTAGGGATACATTAGTCACGCCATTTTTGTTGTCGCCCCTCAAGATTGACTTGCAAGAGAAATCACTAGAGTCAGGAATGTTGGAGTATGATAATGTTATCCATGCCATAGGGACATTGTCGCTAGACTTCTCAAATCTAGCATTGGCTGAAGTATATGTCATTCAGCATGTGGGTGCAACAGAGCTCCGGATCCATGAAAATGTGTTGGATTATCAGGTCACAAAGAAGACAAGGAAGGAGAAAGAGTGCACGGTCCTCCTTAGGGAAAAGGACTAGGAGATCGAGGCATGTGAACAGAGCCATATTACACTAGTGGAAGCCATCAAAAGCGCAGTTATAGGGTTCCCCATCAAAGAAGGTCATGAAGACAAAGATGTAGCCGCAAAGGTTGGTTAATTATCAAGGATTGCGGTGGATATTAGAAGACATCTCGAGGAGCTGAAAGCATAGCAGCAGCCAAGAAAACCTCTTGAGGTGTTAGCAGAGTGTAGAAAAATAGCATCTGAGGTTGTTGGCATGATCAAAGAGGGAGAGAAGCTTTGCACAGAAGCAGTCGATGTCATCTCTGCGATGTGGGGATTGCTTCTGGAATATGAGATAGTGGAAAAGTTTGCAGAGGAAGTGCACCATACCTACTTAAAAATTGCAATGGTCAAGGCAGATACGAAGAAGTTGACACGTAAAGAGAATATTACCAAGATCATTGAGTTGAAGCAGCTCCAGCAGGAATTCCAAACTCTCCTTGACCAAGAGCGAAAAATAAATGACGAAGTTACGCCAAAGCAAATAGAAGTCTAACAGGTTACAAGGATCCTTCAACGAGTACAACAGAAGTTCCAGCAAATCACTCAGGAGCTGGAAGAGGTACCCTCAGAACATATCAGTTATGATCATGTGGAACAACTGGAAAAGCAAGTAGAGGAGGTCACAGAAGAAATTCCCCAGATGCAAGAAATTGTGAAGGATTTTCAGGACAAGTTTGGTCCCGTGGCACAACCTGTGCCAAAGACATGAGTTTTGTAGGAACATAAATTTTGTAGAGACATAAATTTTTCTTAGTGGCTCACGATTATCCACATGTGAGTGTTGGGGGGATGTTGGGCCAGGAAAAGTTCACAAGGAAGAATCTAAAGTGCAAGCATGACAGAGGAAATGTAGGCATGCGACGGAAGAAAAGCAGGTAAAGGATGGAAAGCAACTACAAAGGAGAGAAAGATACAATGTAGATCAGTACGATGAAGGAAAAGCATACATAAAGAGGCATTTAGAAGAGTTAAAGCTGCACAGATACAAGTCAAGAAGGACGAAAAAAGTCAGAGTCAGTGGAAGAGTAAAGGACAGTTTTGCAGCTAGTTATTACATGTATAAGCAGGTTGAGAGACATTTCTACGGCTAGTTATGGTTGTGGTTAATGTAATGTAAGAATTTTGTGGCTAGGTATGGGCCATCATCAATGTAATGAAATATATTTTGTAGCTACTTATGAATGTAATAACTGAGTTGTACTTAGTAGACCCTGTGTGGTCTTGTAAATACTATAAATAGGAGGAACCCGCTCTGTATAAGGGTTCAGTCATTTAGTATTTGTGCTACTAAGTTCGTATCACAAAGAAGTCTGGTATTAGTATATTATTGAGCTTTGAATCTGCAGCTAAGTGTGCAGACCATTTTGTAGGAGTTAATCTGTAGCTGAGTGCGCAGATAGTAAAGGTATAAGAGTCAATCCAGGATGTATGCAGATCAGTAGGAGTAGATAGGAGAATAAACAGAGAGCATGAGAGAAAGAAGAGTCTGAGATGAAAATATATATCTTAAAACAGTATGTAAGTCGCAGACTGCAAGGTGCTACCTATATTTCTCATGCCAGATGAAGAGAACCTTAGTGGTTTTTACCATATGCGTTTCCACATTATTTCCTGTGTTAATGAATGATTGAATGTTGTGTTAATGTTTAAACTGTTAATGTTGAATGTTGGTCAACTCGCATTATTCATGGTTATTGTTTGAATGAATGTTGCAGCACCGATAAGCAGTGAATGAATGGATATCTAAGCATCATCAAGGATTGTGTATTATTCCATGTTTAACCACTGTTAAGTCATGATATAAGTCTCATCGTAGTCATTTACTTTAAAGGAATCAGCTACGTCACACTATTGCACCAGTTGTTAAGGTTGTTAAGGACAAGGTTGTGTCACATGTTAGTTGTGGTGCACTATTGCCCCTCTATCAAGCAGTGAAAGACTCCATCCTTCCATCTCTATCGAGCACCTTGGCCATGCGCCAAGGGACTGTTATCCCTCGCCAACTGCAGGAACATGGTTCAAGAAGTTACACATTAATATCTCAGGTGAGACTGCACCTACCTCGCAGGTGTTGCCGATTGAGCTTGCTCCATTGGGTCGATGTCTTTGGGTTTTTTGTTGGATTTTTGTTGTTGTTGAAACCTAGGTCACATGAGTGGGAAAGTTAGGCCAACACAACCACAGTATCATTAGCAAGGAGGATTTCATGAACGATTCAGAGGAGGACGAAGTGGAGGTTTTGGTCGAGGAGGAGGACAAGGTCGCAGACCTGTGCAATGTTATAATTGCAGAGTACTGGGACATTATAAGAGAGATTTCCAAAGTTTACATGCGCGATATACTTATTGTATCGCTATGGATCACACTATTGAGAACTGTCCGCAATTGATCACAAAGTGGCAAGCAAGAAACATTCCACAGTTGCAAAACCAAAACCAGAATGAGAACCATAACCAGAACTAGATTCAGAATCATAACCAAAATGAAAATCAAAATGTGAACCAGCCAGTGAATCTGCCATTGACCTGAAACCAAGGACCGACAATTGTGACGATCTCAATAGAACACAAAGTTTAGTCTATTAATGTCATTCTAATAATTCACAGAGGTGCGACGATAGGAGATAATGGCCTGATTCCACAAGTCGGATTGGCTGGGAAGAAGATTTGATGTCGACACTAAGCAGGACACATTCTTTAAAGCATGTGACGCGATAATAAGAGATTGGGGTAAGTTGCTTGTTTATGAAATTCCACCTATGTTTTATTCCACTATGGTTGAAGGACCATCGCAGTAGCATGATACCTTGCAAAACTTCTTTGAAATTTATTTGTCATTGGAAAAATACCTCGATGTGCTCATCGATATTGGTTGCATTGACAAGAGAAATGGTAAAGAGACTCTGCCATGAACTCCCTGCAGAAGAGGAAAATTGGAAAAGAGATGAGAATGACTATTCAAATTGGAGATTATGAGGTAGATTCAGTTATTTTGGATCTAGCCTCAGATGTCAACATTATGACCAAGCAGACATGGCAGAAGATGGGGATCCCATAGTTAGTTTGGTCCCATGTGCAGCTACGACTGCCTAACCAAACCAGAGTAACGCCAATTGGGTGAATTCCGCGTCTAGCAGTTGAAGTTGAAGGAATGAAGACTTATGTGGACTTTGATGTGATTTAGGTTGTTGATGGTGGAATTTCATATCCTGCACTACTGGGGATTGGATGGGCCATGACAGTTTGGCAGTGATCAATTTCAAGAAGTGTGTGATGACTTTTGAGAACCGCGACATCAGATTCATAGCTACGATGGATCCAAATGAAGGAAGAAGGTATGTTGAACCAGTTAAGGAAGAAGTTGTAGGAGGATGGGATATTGCATACAACATCTTAGAAGACTATATCCATCCTACTATTAATGGAGAGTTGGGTTGGAGAATCTCTAGCTCCACATCTTTGGACTCTGATGATGCTTTGGAAAATTGGTAGAATCAGTAGCATGAGGTATCACTTCAGAAGTGTGGGTTAATCACTAAATTGTTGTGTCAAGTCACAACAGAGACTGTTGAGTTGCCAATATATGAATGATTTCCTAAGTTGTCTGAGTTTCTAATTGAATTTGAAGATAAGGTGTTCGAACCACAGAGATTGTTGGTGTTGGATGAAGCATTGAAGGCTACCCCAACACATTGGTGGGAGACCCATAAGGAGTCGATCAATGGATGGTCGCAGTGTCGCGGATTGATAACAGTTCGCTTTGGTGAAGCAAAACAATACCAGGAAGATAGGTATGATGGGTGGAATGATCCTAGTGGTCATCTGATTGCATGTCAGACCATGTGGGTATCATGACCAAAGGATGAGTGGGTACATGATTTTGTACACACGTTGGATTAAATTCCACGACAATGGTATGTATCAGCTGAGCTGTGCATATAGATCACTACCTGGGAAGAGTTGTAGATTTTCTTCAGTCACACCTTCAGTTTCATGGATCCCAATCCATCCATTCATAATGCACTACAGCATATTTGTGACATTGTTCTAAAGGTACTTCCAGCCGCATATCCAGTGGACCCACATCCAACACATACGGTGCAGTCAATGATGGAATGCTACAATGTAACATGAGGGCCTGAGGATGAAGATGACCCAAGGAATGTCAATGTACCAGAATCTAAAGGAAGTCGGGATATCATGGCACCTAAAGTACCAACAGATCAAGTTAACCAGTCGTTGAAAATTAGAAAGGTCAACATTGGGACAGAGGAGGAACACAAGTTCGCGAATGTTGGAGACTACTGGGATGAAGAAACCATGGAGAAGATCACTGATTTACTACATGCATTTCAGGATCTATTTTCAATGAATTTTTCTGAGATGAAGGGGATACTAGGATATTTGGGAGAGATAAGGATCCCTCTAAAGCTTGATGTGAATCCAATGCAACAGCATCTGTATCATCTGAATCCTTGATACAAAGAGAGAGTAAAAGTTGAACTCGACAGAATGTTGGATGAGGGAATCATAGAACCAGTTGAAGAGTCAGAGTGGATCGGTCCCATGGTTGTACAAGATAATAAGATGGACGAGGCTAGGATTTGTGTTGGTCTCAGGAAGCCGAATGATGCATGCCCTCATGATCCACTCTCGACGTCGTTCACTAATGAAGTATTGGAAGGAGTGGGCAGTCAAGAAGTCTATTCGTTCACATATGGATTTTTTGGCTATCACCATATCAGGATTGCAAAAGAGGATCGCCATAAGACAACATTTGTGACAGAATGGGGATGTTACCAGTACATAGTGATGCCATTCGGATTGAAAAATGCACCTGTGATATTCTCCAGGATCGTAGCTGTTGCGTTAAAGGATTTTATTCAGAAGTTTCTGGTAGTTTACATGGATGACTGGATGGTTTATGGGATGATAGAGCATCATCTTGCAAACCTGCAACTGATACCAAAGCGATGTCGACAACATCAGTTTACGATGAATTCAAATAAGTGCATATTTTGTTGATCCGGTGAATTATTCCTCTTTTAAGATCCAATATGGTACGATGGTTCAAAGAAGCCGCGAGTGAAAAAATAGGACGGCAAAAACACAAAGAAGCCACACAGATCGGAGGTTGGAAGAGATCTCCTTCCGCGACATCGGAGGTCAGAAGAGCATCTTATTCCCCAATGGCGGTCGACCAAACTATTAGTCTGTCCGCGGAGATAACCGGACGAAAAAAATATAAGGATCGGCGGTCAGAAGCATCTTCCTTCCGCAACGTCGGGGCTCACAAGCCTTTCCCCTTCCGCAACGGTGGGGATCACAATCCTTTACCCTTCCGAAACGTCGGGGCTTACAAGCTTTTCCCTTTCCGCGGTCGGAAGCATTTCCCCTTCCGCAATGTCGGAGCTCACAAGACTACTCCCTGCCGCAACGGAGGAAACTTAAAGACGTTCGGAATGGATCGGAAGTCTGAATGATTCGGCAGCCGTAATGGTGGAGGCCCAAGACTTACGGGTTGAGAAGTCAAATCGGGAGACTTTAACAACTGACAGTTCGCAATGGCGAAAACCAAAGTGACTAAAGCCTCCGACTCGAAAACCAGCCGATAGCCGATTGAGACCGTCGGAGCCCGTTGCTTATCCTCTTCCGCAATGGTGCGGCACGGTTGACTAAAACTTCCGACAGTTCAGTTACGTATGGTTCCGGAGGTCAGATCCTTGGCATGGCAGGATATTCACAGCTTATTCATAACAGTTGGCAAGCTTTTCTTGGCAGTTATGCCACAACTGGAATAATGACGAAAGGCATATGAACAGCCTTGATGCCGCGTTTCCTGGAATGTGAACAGTCGCATTTCTTTGAGCATTTTGGCACATTTGTAACGGAAAAGATGATTAATAAAGGAGACTCAGTCCATTGGAGAACTGGGGGGGCAACTATTTTCTCGGTAATGAGAAGCTTGGAGAGAGCATTATGATGTTCCTTTTGAAGTCGACCATTCTCAGTTATACTTGGCTTCTTTTGACTGTTGAAGTCCAGTTTTGTAACTTTCAGAGAGAAGGTCATGAAGACTTTACTGTTAATGTCCAGTTGGTGTGATTGTAAAGAGTCAACTGTTTTCTCTGTTTAGCTGGCTGTTCTTTGTTTTTGACGGCCAATTTGTATTAGTCCAGAGAAGAGGTCTTGCAGACTTTTGTCCATACTACTAAAATTGATTTGCAGAGTCCAGAACCATTTGTACCATTTTTTTAAAAGCCATTAATTGGATCGGTTCCCATTGGAGAGGGACCCGGAGATGTAGCCCAGTGGAGGGGGTGAACTCCGTTATCAACTCCTGTTTGTGATTCTGGTTCTATGTTTTCTGCTTGGCATCTGTTTATCAGTCTTGTTTTTCATTTCTGTTCTGAGCATTTAATTTATGTTAATGTTGTTCCTTTAATTAACCTGTTGCACGCATTCTTTTACAACAAACTTTTAATGCACTAAAGTTGAGGTCCTACAGATCATATTTGGTATCAGAGCTGGTTGACTGTCATGCGAGTTTTTGAATGCTTACCAGGTCCAGGTTAAAGCTTGGTGAAGGAGGATTAGTTGAAGGAGACCCTGAGATTGGCTCTAGGAGAACATTCTCAAGAACCATGTCTTCTCCACGAGGGGAAGAAGAAGGACATACCGAACGGGAAAAACCTGTCATTTCTGAATCTGAGTTTTTAGAGGCTTTTATGAGCATGAAAGCCATGATGGAAATTCTACTCAATGAGCGAGCAGAAAGGAAGAAGAAAGAAGAAGGATCTTCATCTAGAGATGCAGAAGTAAAGCCAGAAGAAAAGGGTAAAGGAGTAGGAGGTGATGGTGATCCTCCTGATACTAATGAAACTTTCTCTTCTTCTCATACTTCTCATTCAAATAATGCAAGTCCTAATATGCCTTATTTCAAATTGGATGTAAAATTTGAATTACCTATTTATAATGGAGATGTAGATGCTGAAAAATTAGACAATTGGATCAAGCAGCTTGAAGTATATTGCAGGGTGCAGGGCATTAATGATGACCCTTCCAGGATTCAATTGGCCACTTTGAGGATGAGTGGAATGGCTCTTACTTGGTGGGAGAGCAATATTCAGCAAGATCTTCGAAAGAGTGGTAAAATTATTTCAGTTTGGAATGAATTCATCGAAGTATTAAGGAAGCAATTTTATCCTTTAGGTCATATACAGAAATTAATAATGAATTGGCAAATGTTTAGACAAGCTAAAGGACAAAGCATTCAAGATTATACTCATGAATTCAAAAAGAGGGCTATTGCATTGAATGTTGCATTGGATACGCAAGAAACTCTTCTTAAATATATTGGTGGCATGCATTCTTATTTGAAGCATACTTTGTTGATGTTTAATCCCAGTAATTTGGATGATGTATGTGTTCAAGCTACACATTTAGAAGCTAGGGGTAAGCATGATGATGATTCGTTTATGAAGAAGTCATCTGAATTTGACAACAAAGATAAAAGCAAAGATAAGGGAAAGGAAACAGCTACCATCACGAAAGAGGGTGAGAGACCCACATGCTCACATTGTTAGAAATGGCATGATGTTTCAAAGTGCTGAAAACTTCATCTAGAATTAAATCCAAAGTGGATGGGAAGAAATAAAAACAAAGATAAGGATAATCAAGCAGCTACTGCAACAATAATTCAAGACTTGGGATCTGATTCAGGTGATGAGACTAAGATCACAGCAATAGGGATCCGAGGTAAAGATAAAGGTATATCTCTTTCCATTGATGCAAGTTCAAGTTCTAATTCATGTGCAAGTACAAGTACAAATCTGCTATCTACTTCTATGCAAGGTGATAAAAGAAGAAGTGAACTGTTTCATGTTCGTGTCATTACAAGTCATACAAAGATTGATACATTGTTTGATAGTGGTTCTCAAGTGAATTTGATATTAGAAGAAGTGGTTAAGAAATTGCATTTAGTTATTGTGCCTCATGAAAATCCCTATCCTCTAGGTTGGGTTACTAATGATACACAATTGCAAGTTACAAAGAAATGTGTTTTGAAATTTGCAATCACTGAAAATTTTATGGATGAGGTAGAACTAGATGTAGTACCACTGGACATTTGTGGAATTGTACTTGGGAGTCCATATTTGTATGACCAGAAAGCAGTCTTTTGTAGAGAGCAGAACAAATATCATCTCTTTAAAGGTGGTGTGGAATACATTGTTCATGCACATCGTATGAAAACAAATCTAGCATTAGTCACTACAAGTCAAATAAAAATGATGGTGAATGCTAGTAGGAAGTTTGCATTAATGGTAGTTAAATGTGAATCATTGGAAAGTGGTAAATCACTTAATAGAGATGTACAACATGAAGTGCAGTTGCAGCAAAGCATGCCTCTTCCAAATCTTGGCATGAATCGGATGGTTATTCAAAAGACTGTTCATGATTATTGTAAGGCTTGGGGTGAACAGTTGCAGCACATGCAGTGCATCAAATCTCCTTTTGAGACTTGTTTTTATTATCTGTTGAAGTCACATGTAGACTTTTCTTTCGGCACAGAAGATGTTAGAGTTGGACATCATGATGAAAAGAAAGCAGTGCAGCAGATAGTGCAAGAACAGCAGGAGACGAGTCAGGCAATTTGCAAGGCCAGACATGCAAATCATTATCCTTTTGAAGTTGAAAAGCAAGTTTGGTTGCAGATCATCAAGGGAAGGTTGAAAGGTAAAAAACTCAATTTTGTTTATGATCGTTTTGAGACCTTTAAAAAGAAGTGTAAATGATATTTCTGTTTGAGCTTATCTCCAGTCGCATATGCAAATAATTTTAAATGGTATGAACCTCCTTTGGTCATGGACAAGGAGACTAATATGTAGATTCTAAGCAAGGTAGGATGTATGGAGATCGGAATGGTGAGGAAGTGGTACCCTCACCTTCCTACAGGATGATCTAGGCTTTTGGAGGTCCAAAAGCTCTCCAATGGGGAGGATTGATCCGGTGGATTATTCCTCTTTTAAGATCCAATATGGTACGATGGTTCAAAGAATCCACGGGTGAAAAAATCGGACGACAAAAACACAAAGAAGCCACACAGATCGGAGGTCAGAAGAGATCTCCTTCCGCGACATCGGAGGTCAGAAGAGCATCTTCTTCCGCAATGGCGGGCGGCCAAACTATTAGTCTGTCCGCAGAGATAACCAGACGAAAAAAAATATAAGGATCGGCGGTCGGAAGCATCTTCCTTCCGCAACGTCGAGGCTCACAAGCCTTTCCCCTTCCGCAACGGTGGGGCTCACAAGCCTTTCCCCTTCCTCAATGGCGGGGCTCACAAGCCTTTCCCCTTCCGCAACATCGAGGCTCATAAGCATTTCCCCTTCTGCAACGTCGGAGCTCGCAAGACTACTCCTTGCCGCAACGGCGGAAACTTAAAGATGTTCGGAATGGATCAGAAGTTGGAATGATTCGGCAGCTGCAACGGCGGAGGCCCAAGACTTATGGGTTGAGAAGTCAAATCGAGATACTTTAACAACTGACAGTCTACAACAGCGGAAACCAAAGTGACTAAATCCTCCGACTCGAAAACCAGCCGACAGCCGATTGAGACCGTCGGAGCCCGCTGCTTATACTCTTCCGCAACGGCGCAGCACGGTTGACTAAAAATTCTGGCAATTCAGTTACGTATGGTTCCGAAGGTCAGATCCTTGGCATGGAAGGATATTCATAGCTTATTTGTAACAGTTGGCAAGATTTTCTTGGCAGTTATGCCACAGCTGGAATAATGACGAAAGGCATATGAATAGCCTTGATGCCGCGTTTCCTGGAATGTGAACAGTCGCATTTCTTTGAGCATTTTGGCTCATTTGTAATGGCAAAGATGAGTAATAAAGGAGACTCAGTCCATTGGAGAACCGGGGGGGCAACTGTTTTCTCGGTAATGAGAAGCTTGGAGAGAGCATTATGCTGTTCCTTTTGAAGTCGACCATTCTTAGTTATACTTGGCTTCTTTTGACTGTTGAAGTCCAGTTTTGTAACTTTCAAAGAGGAGGTGTTGAAGACTTTACTATTAATGTCCAGTTGGTGTGATTGTAAAGAGTCGACTGTTTTCTCTGTTTAGCTAGTTGTTCTTTGTTTTTGAAGGCCAATTTGTATTAGTCCAGAGAAGAGGTCTTGCAGACTTTTGTCCATACTGCTAAAATTGATTTGCAGAGTCCAGAACCATTTGTACCATTTTTTTTAAAGCCATTAATTGGATCGATTCCCATTGGAGAGGGACCCGGAGATGTAGCCTAGTGGAGGGGGTGAACTCCGTTATCAACTCCTATTTGTGATTTTGGTTCTGTGTTTTCTGCTTGGCATCTGTTTATCAGTCTTGTTTTTCATTTATGTTCTGAGCATTTAATTTATATTAATGATGTTCCTTTAATTAACCTGTTGCACGCATTCTTTTACAACAAAATTTTAATGCACTAAATTTGAGGTCCTACAGATCATTTGTGCACCCTTTGGGATGTTTCTTGGGAACATTGTATGTAAGGAAGGACTAATGGTTGATCCATCCAAGATTGCACTAATTCTGAATTTGCCACCACCAATGAATGTGAAGCAACTCAGAGCGACATTAGGCCATACCGGGTATTAGTGCAAGTTTATCAAGGGCTATTTCGCGATCACAACACCTATGGATAAGTTGTTGAAGAAGGATGTGCAGTTCGCATGGAGTCAGGAGTGTCAAGCAAGTCTCGACACATTGAAGACAAAGATGGCTACAACACCAATACTGGGTTTTCCAGATTGGAAAAAGGAGTTCCACGTTCATGTTGATGCATCGTCAATCATGCTGGGAGTGGTGCTGACATAGCCAAGCGAAGGAGAAATTGATCACCCGATTTCTTTCGCTAGCCGAAAGTTGTCATCTACGGAGAATAATTATACAACAACAGAGAGGGAAGGATTGCAAATGGTTTACGCATTGCATAATTTTCAACATTATTTTTTGGGAGGTCATTTTAATATGTTCACAGATCACTCTGCATTGAAAAAACTAGTGAATAATCCTGTCTTGGGGTGGGGAATATGTCATTGGCTACTTCTCTTTTAAGATTTTGATTTTAAGATAATTGTGAAGTCGATTCGATTGAATGTCGACCCATACCACTTATCGTGAATTGAGATAGATGAAGAACCAATGAACATCAAAGATGGATTACATGATGCACAATTATTTAGAGTTGGGATGGTTGATGAATACTATGAGAAAATAGTTCAGTTTTTGGTGATGGGAACAGCACTAGAAGGGCTCACTACCAATCAGAAGAAGCATTTGGTTGTTCAAGTCATGGATTTCTAGTTAATTGATGGAGAACTCTATAAGATGGGACCAGATGATATCTTACGGTGATGTGTCCTACCGTATGAACGGGAGTTTCCAATGGGGATGCAGCAGACTATGCATGAAATTGCGATGTTTTTCAAAGGAATGGGAATCCCTCATGGAGGGACGAGATGTCGTTAGTTCCTCAGGTGAAGTTGCAACCATTTGAAAAATGGGCAGTGGATTTTGTGGGACCAATCAACCCCCCTAGAAGGAGAACTAGTACGTGCTATATCATCACAGCAACATATTATTTGACAAGATGGGTGGAAGTTGCACCAGTTGTGGATTGTACTGCTGTGATGGCAGCAGGGTTCCTATTTGACAATGTGGTCACTCGTTGTGGTTTTCCAAAGATATTGATGAGAGATAATGGGAGTCACTTCATCAATCGTACCGTTAGTGCACTTACAGAAGAACTTTAGATACAACATAAGAAGAGTACCCCCTAACATCCATAAGAAAATGGGACAATTGAGGCATTCAACAAGGTGTTGGAGCATGTGCTCACAAAGGTGTGTAATGCAAACCGCGATGACTGGGATTTGAAGATTCCAATAGTTTTATGGGAGTATCACACCACTTGTAAAAGATTGACAGGGAAGACAGCATTCAAGCTGGTGTATGGGCAGGAGGAATTCATGCCCATGGAGTACATTGTTTCAAGTTTGCGCATTGCAGCAGCAACCAAAATAGATGATGAAGGAGCATTAAAAAGAAAACCTAGCTTAATTGGTGCAGCTAGAGGAAGACCAATTTGTCACGGTATTTCACCAGCACATCGAGAAGGATCGAAATAAATATTTGCATGATAGGCATATCAAGAAAAACCACTTTCAGCAAGGAGACCTGGTGCTGATGTACGACAGCAAGTTCACCAAACATCCATGTAAGTTGGAGATGCATTGGCTAGGTCTATATATTATTAATTCCATTAGTGTGGGAGGCACAGTACAACTGCAACAGTTAAATGGTGTGATGTTGCCTAAGTTGGTAAATGGAAGCAAACTAAAGCCCTATAGGATGGGTCGGGTGTTGCGCTATGCTTGAGGAACTGCGCATGAAAAAAAACTCTTTGTTTATGCATAAGATGGTAAGTAGGAGGATGGCGCGCCAGGATCAAGGGGTTGCGCAAGTATAAATGTCATAGTCACAGTTAGGGAAGCATGTCATGACGTCCGCGGGGATGGGATAGAGTCAAATCAGCAATAAATACAGTAGTTAACCTATGCCACTCTTGGACGATACGTGCATTAATGATGTATCTAACAATTGGATTGGGAGGATCGGTGGTAGATTCGGGAAATGAATGAAGGATTTGGTCACCATGATTGGAAAATCATTCACAGAGTTGACCCCATGCTATAAGAATTAGCAGCTTGGAGGTGGAACTCACCATTGTGAAGAACTGAGTTGTCAAAGAGCGAATTGCATAGATTGAATCAGAGAGTTTAGTTGCAGCGTTGGGAGTAAGTTGAAGGTTGAAGTTTGAGTAAGTTGTAGATTTTTTGTGCCTAATGCAGCGGGTACTGCCACAGGAGATTTTGAGTGAAACTGTTAAGGATTCACCTGTCATTGGTGTCCAGATTGAAGAAAAAGTATGTCAGTGGGATCATCGTTGGCCACAAGGAAGAAGAGAGGGGCCAACCGACCTAAGTATCTATAACAAAAGAAGAGACAAACTAGGAGTTCGACGAGAGTAGACACAAAGGCAGTTGAGGCCTCCATGGGAAGAGCAGGGGTAACAGCAACGAACATCCCTGGGTATTTCCCCCCGTGCATAGCTGGTTCAAAGGAGAAGAAATCCATGAAAAATCAGAAGTACCCTATCAGGATGGCTGCAATTTTGAAAGGAAAGAAGTGCAACTTTGACATCATACCTGGGTCTGGTCAAGATGAAATATGAGGATCATGACTTGATCGCCTTCATTGACTGTACGTCGAAGCCATTTGAGGATAGGACGGGACTGGAGGAGGATCCCACGGTGCACACTGTACATGAGTGGGTGTTCAGATTGGATAAGTTGGGGTTGTTAGGCTTGATTCACATGTCTCATTTTAGGTGGCTGATAGAATAAAATGCATGCTCCAAACAACTATTGGCATGTTTTCATGGAGGATTCCTGTGATTGGATCGGCCGGTTCCATTCACCATTGAATTGATCTCAAAAATCATGGGGCTTCCCAAGGAGGGGCCCAACCCATCATAATATTTTAGAGGAAAATAAAATGACAAACGGTTAGCAGCAAATATGAAGCAAAAGTATGATCTGGAGTGCGACAAGAGTGCATACAAGGCAGATAGCATCAATGAGAACGTTGTGCACATAGCAACTAGTATTTTTTCTAGCAAAGTAGTGCAGAAGAATCGGCCAAACCACTGCACCTCAGGGGTAATTTCATGCACTGAGTAGTGTGTTGTAGGAGTGCAGATGAACTAGTCCCTTTTTCTGTTGAACTAGTTGACGGAGGATGCCATGATAGTGCATGCAGGAAAGCGTGCATTCATGTATAGCTTGTTGCTCATCTTAATTACACTCATTGCATGGATGGAGCCAAAAGAATACTAGGTGACGTATAGTTGGTTGCTCATCTTGATTGCACTCGCAGCTTCCCAAATCTGTAAGGGAGCATGATACCAGTTGCTTTGGTACTTAGACAGGAAGATAAGCTAAAGGATTGCACCGTCCAGTTTTGGTTGTACTAGTAGGATTTATAGGCGACAGTCATGAAGATTCTATGGCTTACAAAGGCGGTAGTGACGAAATACCAGCGAGTGCTTAGATTTGGAGACCCAATACAAGCTGACCGAGGAGGAATTGGATGTCATAGTCGTAGAGTGGTCGACATACTGGAAAGCGTCGGTAAGTGAAGATGAATTATTGGATGATGAGGTGAGTCCCCCAACAGATGCACCTGTAGAATCGACGTCGATGCGTGACAATGACCGAGATTCATGTGAGGAATCATCGAGGACCCCAATGGACTCAAAAGCGGAGTAGATGTTTGAGGAGACCAGAACCAAGAAGCCAATGACATAGAGTCGATAACAGGTTCATAGGTAGATCGTATTATTTGGGCTATCACGATGGAAACTACTGTGACTGAAGTACAGTTGAAGAAGAAAATTGTTGAAGGCTTTGGAAAGGTAAGCACTTGTCTAAATTATTTAATTGATGCAATTTTGCAGAGAGTGCCCAAGGAAATTTTTTGTAGAAGGTAGGAGAGATAAGTACAGGGAAGCGGATCTGAAATGTACAGATTCCACCGCGTGTAATTGATACTAACAGTGAGGATATCAATGCATCACTCTAGTAGTTTCAGGACCTCTCATTGGACATCAATGAACTGTCAACTCATACATTGGTCCAGTTGCAGAGGGTCACACATCAAGAGTTGGTTGATAGAGAGCAGATCATTGGATACCACATGTTGCAGTCGCATGAAAAAGAATCAGAAACAAGGAAGGATATTGAAGAACTAAAGAATGAGCAAGATAGATTAACAGTGGAAAAAACACAACTATGGGGTGACAGGGCGTTCCTAGAACAGACAATTTCTGTTGCATGCCAAGAATTTCCATAAATCACTGCAGAAATGGATGTTGAGGCAAAAGAAAAGTGGATTGGAAACGTAATTACACAACTTAAGCACGACATTGAAGATGTTCATGTGATAGTGAATCCAAACACACCACCAGAGCTGGATACAGAATGCAAAAGCACTATTGAATACTTGGCAACGTAGTTGGAAGAGATGGAGAAAGAGGAAAAACAAGTTACAGATGCGACAACCTGGTTTTGGGGAAGTGTAGTCCAAGATGAGAAATTGAGCAAATTAACACGCAATTGCAAGAAGCAGAAGGACAGTTGGATACATTGAGGAGATCGCTCAAAGTGATGCCTCTAGTTGTGTAGATAACAAAAATGATTGAGATGAAGGAATTTCAACAGCGCGCCACAAAATCAAGGGAATGCCAACAGCGAAGGACACTGCACCTTGAAGAATTCCAGGACATTGGTGTGCAGCTCTCAATGAAAGCATTTTTTGTGCTGCAAGCAGTTCAGGATGTGGAATTGAACCTGGGCCTCGCCCAGGCAATTCCGACGAGTTACCGATTCCCCTACCTAAAAAAAAAAAAGTAGTTCAGGATGGCCGACGAGATGTCACTGCAAATATTGTTGAACATCCACTAGAGCGCAAAGTGACAGAATGCAGGGAAATCAGCGACAAAGTGAAAGAACGGGTCCAAGATGTTACCCAAGAGTATGAATATTTCAAGGTAAATACCAGTGACTACACTATTTCCTGTAGACATAGCTCAAGGGTGAGCCACAAGATTGTGTTGGGGGCCTGTTGGCAAGAAGTTTTGGAGATAATTAGTTGCGCAGCATCAAATATGATGCATATTGAGGAAGATGATGCGCAAGGCAGAAGAAGTCATGCAGGGCAGATTGACCACATTTTGTGGATTTTGGTCATATTTTGTATATTTTGGTCATTATTTTGTAGTTTTTGGTCCAAGTAGTTAGAAATATAAGTTAAGTGGACCATTGATGTAAAGGCACAAGCCTATAAATAGATCTAGGATTGTAAATGTTAAATCGTCTACATCGAGAGGATAAGCTTGATCTTGAAAATATATGCAATCTATCTGTGATGTGAGATCTGAATTGAGGAATTGTTTTGGGAACGTGTGTTTTGATGTGAATTTAATATGACATGATGGAGAATTGAGAGAAACATTGTGTCTTCTTACTTCTTCATGTTTTCCTATTTTATTGCATTGTGATGTGGATGAATATTGCATTATGATGTTTATTTCTGAATGATGTGATGCTTTCCTGTTATGAATGATGCCATGTTGGTAGATCTATTTATGTGTTTATACTCTGATGTGATCTGAGAATGTTGATATGATCTGATGAATGAATCTATGATGAATGTATGAACCATTGCTTAAATCTGCTAAGTAATGATGCGATAATTTGATAGTATATGTGCAATTCTCCTTCTTACTACGAAAACTTGGTTCCGATAGTTCTCCCTCGAACATCTCGGGTGAGCCTTCATATGCTCCGCAAGTGTTGCTAGATAGGGTAAAACCTGTCTGGGACTGTTCTCAGGGAGATCGTTGTTGTAAGGGTGTCGACAGAAACTGAACCCATGTCGATGTATTTGTGTCAACAATTATGCATATTATTGAGGAAGGATTTAGATCTAGTGGGTGTACCAAAGTTTATATTATTATTTGGAAGTTGGATGTAGACATTGGGATACCCCTTCTAGGTTGTTTTATTAATACTTCCTGTAAGAAAAAAATAGATATTTCCATGAGGATATGTACGAGACCTACCTAAAGGAAACATTAACAAAACCAAGAGGCTTTAAAACCTAAGATCCTTCACTAAACTATATTTTACCTATGCCACTAGGTTGGTTGAATCAATACATGGTATCTCAAGAGGATGATATAATGTCACGTATTCAATTTAGTACAAATCTATTTTTCCCCCATCAATGTCAGATGGCATTAGATCAATACACCTATAAACATTATCTTTGTGTTGATGTTCGAGTATCATTTCATTTTCATATACATTTTTCACTGATGAAATTTGTGAATAGTACCATGACCTATTTAGATATTCATATGGTTCCCTAAGGGATTCTATATAGTTAACCAACAAGAAATGTCTAGCATTATTTATGAGATTCAATTTCGTAACATCGCAATCCCCTCCAAATATTCTCACATTTCCAAATTTATGTTAGTCACCTCACACTTTCAAATTGTAAACAAGCCATGCCATGAAATATCTTGTGATTAGACTACATTCAAGGAATCAATTAGGAAAAGTACAATTCAACAAGCTCTGTCAAAATCAATATGAACTTTATCACCAATTTCTTCTTGGTATCAAAAGCTAGGAGTAGTAAATTTGCATTGCTTCCAACTCTCATGGTTCTCATTGTATTTTCCAATCTTCCTCTTTCTATGGTGCATTTCAATTTTCATGTTTAATAATTTGCTCTACTTTTATGATGTTTTATTTTCTAAACATAATATATGCTTTCCCATTGCATAATCTATTCATGTAGCTTTTATTTTCTAATCACTTTTGTCATCTGTGACAACTATTGAATATTAATATGACAAATTTCTCAACAATTGGAATCAATCAATTGCATTGCATATCACAAAAAATAATCATTAAATTAAAATTGATGAAGAATAGTGTTCTAGTCTAAAATGGTTATTTATTATTTATATAGATAAATGTGTTTATTTATCAATTCAATAAACAACGTTTTAATTAACCTAATTAAACATTACAATAGTCAAAGATTATTATGGCATGTTGCACATTTGTCATGGTTAGATATTATCTTATAAAAAGAGTGACACTTCTTCATGATTCATGTAATGAAAAGTAATGGTTGTTTGAAAGTTGCATGGTAATATATTTGAGTTCATCGAACAAGTTTTATCAATATGATAATAAGCTCTAAAAACCTTAATGTGTAATAGAAAAATGTTTTAAATAATAAGAAAATACTCACATTTTCATATTTAAAAATTCCGAGTTAATTTATTTTCCTTCCTTTTTTCATTTTTTTAACAATAATAATAAGATCTTTGTTTTTTAAAAATCTAACCTATTTTTTCATTTACTTTTCTTTTTCTAACAATAATAATATCACTTTTTTTTTAAATAATTTATTTACATACATAAAACATCATATTACACCCATGAAAAATGTTGTTGGAATCATAAGAAATCTTCCACCCTAGATTACAATATTACACCCATAAGAAATGTTGTTACAATCATGAGAAATCTTTCACCCTAGACTACACTAGCACTTTGTATAAACATTTTTTTCTAAAAACATAATCCAAATATTGTAATTAATGGGTAATATTTATCATTTTTGTTTAAACTTGCCTAATCGAAAAACATGATGACATCATACAAGTTTCCTTAGTTTTTAACTTGTTTTCCACACAATTTCATTATAATTTCATAGCTTCACATACTTTTAATAATAATAATGAGCATTCAAATTTATTTAAGGAAAACATTTTTGAAAAAATAATGTTTTATGAATTATTTTTACAATAACATTTATATTTTTAATAATATTCTCTTGATTAATAATGTATATTTTTATTTTTCGTAAATTTAATAATATATATTTTTAATTGTCTTAACTCTTTTCTAATTGTCTTAACTCTTTTCGTGGGCTTATCTTTAAATCCAATACAACTTTCAATTGTTTCTCTTTAAATCTAAATGTACAACATTAATTTATTCATAACTTAAGTGATTATTTTAAACGTGTTAAAATATTCTAAAACTTTGTACAATAAATAAAAGCATTTTTGTCTCAACAATTTTATTTTCATCATGGAAATAGAATTAACAAAGAAAAAAAAAATTAACAGATGTTTTGTGCTTTCCACATTATAATATTATAACATGAAAGTAATAATAAAAAATAAAATAAATCAAGTAAAACATTTTATTGATGATTGGTTATCAAAACAAGAAAATTAAGTAAATAAATACAATACTTGATATTACCTTTTTTATCTTAAAGTTTAAGAGCGAAGTTGCTTGGCAACATAAATACATTGTACATCCTTCATTTCAAATGTTAGGTCCACTTCCAATTATTATTTATAGTTACCAAATATATATGAACCAATATTGAAAGCAGGGTTGGAATTGGATTGGAAATTTTTTACCCATCAGTCATGAAGAGAAGTTTAATCATTTAAAAATATAAGCTAAAGTGGTAGTTTTTCCATGCCATTCTTTCTTTTAAAAATAGAAATAAACATTTGCATCGATGATTTCCATTCTTCAATGTGAGTGTTTTTTAAACAAGAACAAGTATAAGATTGTGGAAGACCAAACAATGATCAGATATAATACAATTCAAATCTAGATCAAAATTGCTTCTTTGAGCCGAATATACAAACGATTATTCCATGGTGTATTTAAACAATGTTGGATAAACTAGTTTCTGTTGGGCCTAAAACTATAATGACTTACATATTGGTCGAGCAACAAAGCACGAGTAAAATATATAAAATGGGATGAAAATAACTGAAATGGTGGCCACTATGGCCTTCCTCCATGAATGGGTCATCTTGATCAGGTATTTGAACACCCTAAGAATGGGGTTCTTCTATCATGATCAAAGCAATTTGTTGCATTAATTCCTCTTTAATGTGCCAAGAACCAATCAAAATCGGAGGTTGATTCATAGCAAAATGAAATCCATGAGCAAATCCCAAGATAATATTGTAAGGCATTTCAGTTTTGGTAGATAATTTGTCAATTTTCCTATCCTCCTATGAAAATTTTGAGCCCTAAGAGATTGTTGTCATTAAATTCTCAACTAAACAACATTGCTATTTAATTATAGAAATTAAATTCTTCAGATAGCAACAATCACACACACACACCTGGAATTTACATAATGGAAGTGTAAACAATTTCACACATACACAAGGATTTCCTCCTTCAAATCAATTTATCATAACTTAATCAAAGCTTACAAGAAAACCTCCATAGTGGTTAAAAACTAACAATTGTGCAGTAAACAAATTCACGTCAAACCTGAGGTTTTATGACCTCTTAAAGATTTAGTCTACACAAAAAATTGAGGAACAATACTATGGTATAGCCTACTATTGTACCAATTTGTATGATTGTACATATATATTGTACGACCTACTATATGGTTCCATACAGTTGTACATATATGTCGTATGGATTAAATTGTATCGCCTGGCTATACAAACTGCTTACATGGTTGTCTAGCTCCTAATGTATATGTATTTTCTTTGGTAGTTCTCCCTATCGGAGAAAACTATGTGTCTAAAATCTTTATCTTTACCTTATTTTATACTTGAGTTGAAACTATATTCTACGAAAACCTTAATCTTAAGCACTAGAGGAAATTTGGGATCTAAAATGGGATTTATAAGAAAACAAGCCAACCATAATTTCTTAATGAGTTGGAATTCAAGAACAAATAGAATTTCAATCAAATGAGTGGTTGACTTGACATATTTGCCATAAAAAATATTTGTTTATTGCATTTTCAACATATCTCCCTATGATTTTACTCAAATTTCGAGGGGGAGCACTCATTGGATGTGGAATTAAATTCTGCATCCAACGAGTTCCCACATTGCATACTTTTGGCGAACCCCGCTGCCCCAAAAAAAAGAAATTCCTAAAATAATGTGATGATGGTGTCATCAGCACATTATTTCGGGCATTTCTTGTTTTAGGGGGAGCGGGGTCCGTCAAAAGTATGCAATGTGAGTAGTCATTGGATGCGAAATTTTCTGCATCCAATGAGTGCTCCCGCTCAAAATTTGAGTAAAGACACAGGGAGATATGTTGAAAACACAAACAAAAAAATAGTTTTTTTTCTTTCTTCCTCCAAAATTAATAAATATTATTTTATTATTTTAACTATTATTTTATTATTTTCCTTAAGAGGCCCATTTAGACCCAAAATTTCCTCTAATGGAGATGTACAGTTGAGATCAGTCTAAATCACTAATGTATAAAAATACACTTTCTAATATTCAACAACTAAATATAAGACTTTCACTTTATTCATAAAGTGAAATGCAAAATAGATTTAACCCGAACCACTTTTAACACATTCAAACTAAACATGTGTGGAACTTCTTATCCCATCTACATTCTTCAACACTCCCTCTTAGAGAGGAAGGAATTCTGCACTAATCCAAGTTTGCCTTTGAATGCTTCAAACCTTTTTCTAAGAACTTCATCAGAATATCAGAAACCTGTTGATTTGTGGGTAGATATTGGAGCTTTATCACTCCCTTTTGAATCCTATCAAGAATAAAGTGGTATATGATCTTGGTGTGCTTGCACCTGTCATAAGACAATGGATTCTCAAAGATTTTGATACAACTCTTATTATTACAATAAATCACCTTGGGATCCGACTCCTAATCAAATAATCTTTCAATCAACTTGTGGAATCTATATGGACTCACAACTAACAGTATTGGCTACCACATACTCTACCTCTGTTGAGATGAGTGCCACAAATGTCTACTTTTGGTTGAACCAAAATATCATTGTTAATCCCAAGATAAAGCAACACCTAGAGGTGCTCTTCTTGTCCGATGCACTACCTGTCCAATCATAGTTGATAGACCCCTACAACTTCACCTCACCATCTCCAAGATATATCAAACCATACTCCATTATGCCCCTCAAGTATCTAAGTACATGTTTTGTTGCTACCTAATGCTTCTATTTCAGCTTTGTCATGAATTGACTCAAGGTGTTCATTGCAAAACATATATGCCTAATGTTGACTAAATACATTAAGGAACCTATCAGTTGCTTTTACGATGCAAGATCAGCCAAAATCCAAATATAAAGTTGTTACCTTCTTCGGATTAGTGATCATAGGAATGTCCATACGGTTTGGAGTCCTCCGTCTGAAATCTCTTCAAGATCTTAAATATATACTTACCAAGCCCAGAAAAATATCCCCTAGTCTCTGGCAAACCTCCAACCCCAAGAAGTAATGCATCATGACAATGCCCTTCATCAACCACATCTACCTTTCTCATGTAATGGTGTTCTTTGAACCTATAAGAAATAGGTCGTCTATATACAACACCAAAACAAGAATATCAATCTCAACAAATATAAAATATAAGTTGTGATATGTTTCACTTTTGGTGAAGCCTCTGCAAGTATACATCAATCCTAGAATACTATGTTCTTGATGCCTTCTTGAGTCCATACAAGGTGTTTTTTAGCTTGCAAACATGGGACCCCTTCCCATTGATCTCAAATCCCTAAGGATGCTTTGTGTATACTTCTTCCTCAATTATCCAATGAAGGAATGTTTTTTTCACATCCATCTAATATAACCTCCATCCCATAACAAAAACTAAAGACATCACTGCTCTAATGGAAGTGTACCTAGCAACTTGAGAAAAAGTCTCCTCGTAGTCCACTCCCTCTTATGAGAGACACTCTCACCACAAACATTCGTTTCTACTTCTTTATGTTGTCATCTACCACATGCTTGATATTGTAGAGCCACATGCAACTCACTATTGATTTGCCCTCTGGTCAAGGCACAATTTCACGTACATAATTCTTCATGAGGTAGGCACACTCCACCAAGGAATCCCTCCAAACCTACTGATTTACCGCCTACTGGAAACTAGAAGGCTTGGAATCTATGATAATACTCATAAATGCCATGTAGCTTGAAAGCTTCTTTATAGGCCTATTATCCCTAAATGTACTCCTAGGAGCATCGACGTGCTCTTGAGCATCCCTCATTGTATGAGTGAACCATCAAGGTCTCATGAAAAAACTAGTAGGATTTGGTGGCTCCTCTGTACCATTGTTTCCTTGAACTGGAAGTCACTAGTGAACCTAGCTCAATTTTCATAGCTTCCTACTCCTCATCATTTATCACTAGAATAGGCGTATGAGACTTCCTATATAAAGTCTTCCTTATACTTTACATCCCTACTTACTACTGTCATTAACTATTATGAGATCAATACCGTGTACACATTTGAAGTCTCATTATAACCAACAAACAAGACCCTTCATGCTAAAGGCTCCAACTTGGCCATTGTAACATCCCCACCCTTCAATTACCGACAATGCAGAGGATGCGACCATCACACTAACTGTCAAGCAGGAAAAATAGCCCCATAAACATAAAGACATGAACATGCATTGGATTAACAACAAGTACAGAAATATAAAACCTACAATTATATAGCGGAAGCAATCATCCATGCAAGCATTCATAAGATTATACACATATTCATTAATGTACAACAGAAACAAAAGAATTCCCTCAAGCATTCTTCATGTTCATAATAATTCATAAGCAAATACAATTACAGATATAAAATGGACAAGAGTACGTATCTTTAAAGAAGTTGGCCCGCAACCAGCTACGTCGCTGCAACTTTCCACCCAACCGTAGGCCAGTGCGCTCATCAATCTCTCAGCAACACTGCCACCCCTAAGTTGGGCATGATTCCACAAGGATCTAGGGGAAAACAACAGTCTCACACATATCCCAAATCAAGCATCCACAGTCAAGCCAACACACGATTGGGTTTCACAGACCTACACAGGCACATAGCCAAAGTTTATCCCAGTCATAGCCAAGCCAATAGATGGGTTTACAGGCTATCAGCCATGCCATCCTTCAAGTTGGGTTTTTCAGGATCTAAGGCAGTGGACAGAAAGAACTGCTAAGCTAGTGAGCTCATCCGCAGAGCTAAGGACACCCTCGTAAGATCTATCTAGCCCAACAACCACATGGTCTACACACCCAACACAAGGAAGTGTCCCCTTCTCTGCTCCACAGTCCCTCGGGCTACCCTTTCCCTTCCAGTTCTCTTCAATATGTGCAGAGCAGGTTCACCATCCACTCTTATCTTGTTGTGAGGTTCCACACCAGGTTTATCAAGCACATTCTACGTCTCTTCCACTCCTAATCTTGAATACAGTTCAAACCAAAACAACATAGGGATACACAGCAATTTCCAGGTTTTAGAATTGCAGGAAAACATACTGGGAACCCAAAATCAGAAGTCCAACTGAGGGAAAACAACCCCCTAACAGCAATCTGATTTCCCAAGTTCGTTTATAACCCTAACGTGGCCAAAACGAACTCAACAGTACTCAGAATTTGTGGGGATTCCATCCCATTCGTTGTGCAACCACAACAACAAATTTCCTCACTAACAGACAACACAAGAACGCCAGCAGAGATCCCGACCACTGGATAATCATAAAATACTTCCCAGCCATGGGGAAATAGCACAGGAAAACACCAAAAAACGTGATCGAGGTACACACATAAGCTCCAAAGACGTCAGGAAGAGAGGATTGTAGATGCCGGAAGGCATCGCACACTCACAAAAACAAAATCATGGGGAAAATGAGAGCTCCTCGAGTTTCCTCCTGCATGAGAAGAAAATCCCCCTCCCCGCATGCATGAGGAATTTCTGCTTCTTGCTTGAGGAAAAAAATGTGAATGAATTCCCACGAGCTTCTTCTTCCCCCCCAAAACGCATGAGAGGGACCCACATGCATGAGGGATGGGTAATCAATCCCCTGCATGGGCTCTTACTTGCCCAAGAAGACAATAAAAACGTTTTTGGGTGACTGGGAAGAAAAGACAAAAAGGGTAGATGAAGCATTTTATTGGTTTTCCCCCTTAGACATGGCTTTTCCTATGGGCTCAAGGGTTTAATTAATGCCAACCCCTATTCATTGTGAAACCATGTCCCCATATCTTTAACGTTGTGGCACGTATCTAGTCATAGTATTTTATTAGTGTGCATTTTACATGATGTCTCAATATACTGGGCCTGGCTAGCACATAAACCATCGGTATCGATTTTAATTGCCGAATCATACAACACTAAATCCATGTTGGGGCCTTTGCCTTGAGCTCCACACCACAATTTATTACAATGTTTACATCATATGCTATTTAATACCATGGGGTCAAAACCGGGGTGTTGCATTCCCCTCCCCCTTCAATAGCACTGTCCTCAGTGCTTTACAATTTTGAACAAAATTGTTGTACTGGCGCCGCCCTCAGTGCCCCGCAAACTTGAACACAGTGGATGTGCCAATCACATGGCATCCTCCAACTCCCACGTAGCCTCTTTAGGACTGTAGTGCTTCCTCTGCACCTTCATCTGTCCATTGGCACGATCTGGAACTCTTCCAAGTCCTTGCTCGCATGCATCAACATACGCCACAGGAACCCCTTTTTTTTCTAATATTGGAGAATCCTTCTCCTCAGCTTGGAACATTTATGATGTCTTTGGCAACCAACAATACCTATGCTCAAACCCCAAGTAATGAATCAATTACCATGTTAGCATTCACAAGATTTTCCAAAATCATATATGAATCACATGCACATGTACATTGACATAAAATTGACAAGAAGTTGTCAAGTGAACCAAATACTTCTATGCATAACTATCTCCTTGGGTTCCACAGGCATCCGACTTGGCTTCATGGTACCAACAAAACCTGCCCCACCCCACACAAGGATGCTACCTCTTCTCTGCAGTATAGTCCCTCGAGCATACCCACCCTTCCAGTGCTTTCCAGGGTGTGCATTAAAAGGTAACCAAATTTATGCAAGCCTCGGATCACCTACAAATACCTCTTAATTAATTTTTAATAGCTCCATTCTTGAGCCCAACACCTCTTTGAGTGCTTCAATAGTAGTTTTGTTCAAGAGCCTGCACCTCCTCTAGGTGCTTATCAAACTCAGGTGCTTCCCTTTCGAACACCATAATAGATTCAATTCATATATCAGATTCATTTTCGCAGGATTTATTTCTTAACAAGATCTTCAAAATCTTAGTTGAATCATTATACACATGTGTAATTACAAAAAATCAACCAGGATTTGCTAAATAATCCAATACTTATCTGTATTGTGTGTTTCCTCTCTAGTCCACAGGGTCCTACTTTGCTTTGCAAGCCTTGGAATTGCCTATGGACTTGGATGTTAGGCCAATAGGTAGGCTGCTCCACAACATCAAGCAACTAATGTCCAGCCAGTGCACCTTCATGTTGACTTGGAATGAAACTTTACCACGACCATTTCTAGGTCAAGTCTCTACTATGGAGCCCTAGGCATATAACAGCCCCATTTCAGCAAAACCTTCACAACCCCTCATCAAAATCCCTACAACCTCCACAACATCCTTTTATACACATCAACCCTTACACTGCAACCCCTCACAACAACCTTTTACTTTTTTCTTCTTTAGTGTGCAACACCAAATTGCATCTGTTTAGCCTGATAACACAAGAAATATAAGCAACTCATCAACTTTATTGCTCTAAAACCATAATAACCATATTTCATAGCATTCACAATCAAGTATTGAAACACCAGGAGTGCATCGACTCTCTAGGGTGAAGTCAATATTGAAAACCCTATCATGACCTGACATCGGGAAAGTGTGCACCCCTCTCCGATCTGAGCCATGTAGGCCCTACTCATACTGAAGCAGCCTGTCGTAATGGAAATAAAATCAAAACGTGCTCTGCATATTGACTCTAACAATTAGACATGCATATTCTTAGCTAGGGTCAGAGGAAACTTATCCATTTGTAGATGTAGTATTTCTTCATTAATGAGGAATGGGGGCTCCCTTCTCTGAGTTGACAGTCCCTTGGTTTTCCATCCCATATCCTTTTTGCATTCCATATCCCACATATGTCTTACTGACATAATATTTACCATCTCACTCATATTGTTTACCAATCATGTACTGTAGATGGGACATTACCAGAATGTCCAATGGAGTTTCACCCAAAACCCATTTCCAAGATATGGGATCTTTCCCATGAAGTTTGGCTCCTACAAGTTGTCACACATGGTCTTCCTGCAATGTGTATCCCTGGCACATTTATCAAGTAGGCAAACAATCAACATCATTTACTAATGCAATCCAAATTTGATTGTTCCATAACCAAGCAATGGCACGAGTAATTAAATTCAATATGAATTTGCCACTCTATCTACTACAGAAATTGATTTGCTTAGCAATGAGGCGATCCTCATTTGATTGTCTCTTGTAAGCGGCACCATTCTGCCCATTATAATTTTATGCTTACTAGCATAACATGAACATCCATTTCAACACGTCCTCTTGACACAAGTCTATGCAAGCCAGCGGTGATTAGTAATTATCAACAAATTCTCAAATATGAAATTTACAAGTCCAATTTGACAATTCGTTCTACACATAAACTATTTTTACAATCATGAGACTCTTCTCATGAGGTTTGGCTATTTCACATGGTAGATTCCGGCAACCGTCATGGACTTACCCACATTGCCATGCCCAGAAAAATCTACTTGAAATCTAAACTTAATCATCCAAACAGTGAGATTTAGCAATAGGAAACTTCAGTCATTAAATAATGCAAGACAAGCATATCCTTGGTTAGCATAATTCAAAACCATCATAGGAGATCATAGTCTCCTATAAACAGAAAACTTGCTATCTAAAGTTTCAAAACCTGTTCTCAGTCATGAGATCCTTCTCATGGCACATGGTAGCTTCATGCCCTGGATTCCATTGGGCACCACCATACTGCTCCGCTCAGGTCATTCTACCCGAGTCTTCAGGAAGTCCTCATATGTGTGCCCATACATACAAGAGGCATTTCCTTATGGAACTACAAGCTCACATGTAGGCCTACTCATCATATACATCGGATCCACTTACTTGCAGGAGATCTTTCAGTGAACATTCTGCAACACCCTGCAAGTCCCATAGACTATATCACATATGTTAGCTTTCTTGAAGTAGGCCAACTCACCATGGCCTCAATATTTTTAGGGTCTTCAGGTATTCCTCTATCTGAAATAATTGTGGCCCGAATGATGAATTCTATTTTCATAGAAGTCACATTCGTTCAAACCTGCATACAACTTATGCTTCCTGAGCAAATTCAAAGTCAACCTCAAAATGTTTTACATGTTCCTCCTCATTCTCAGAATAAATAAGAGTACTATTAAGGAAATCAAAACAAACCTGTCCAAATACTTACTGAAACATTATTCATGAGGCATCATAAGATCCATACCTTGCCCTAAAGGTTGTCCTGTGAACATTTCCATCCTTGAATCTTACCTGGTTCAATTGTTTGAACCCATACACAATCAAGGTGTACCATCTTTCTTTTCTCAAACCACACTGGTGCTCCTCACTGGAACACACTAGACCTAACATACTCCTTTTTCCACAACTCTTGCAGCTTCATCATTAGCTCTAACAAGTCTGAGTCCCTGTGCCACATGATAGCCCTCCAACCTAGGAGTATCATTAACTGCTTCCTCCAAAATACGACTTGCATACACTCTGCAACCTTTCCCACAGAACTTCTTTAGTTGCATTACTAAAGACTTCCTCCCAGAGATCACTTCTAGAATGCCTTTCACAACCTTTAGGTTGCTTCTTCATCCAAGCACTTCAAATGTCTTGTTGTAACAATCAAACCTTTTTCTCTGTGCTTCCAACCAATCCATTCCAATGAGAGAATCATAGGATCCAGGTCGCAGAACATTTAGATATGGACAGGTGGCTAACCCATCCATGACCAATGGACATTCCTTACCACCTTCCTGACTTTCCTCCTGGTTCTAGTGGCTAGTTGGACTAACCATGATCCTTTATGCTTTGAATTCTTCAAAGTGTACATCTCACAAGTCCAAGGGTGATATAGCTGTCAGTGGATCCAGGGTCAATCAGAACAGAACAATCTTCCCATCAATCTCACCCTCAACTTCCACCATAGTTGAGTTATGACCTGCCTGGCGGCTTACAAATTTTTCGGAATGATCCCTGCTTCCTGACCCACAGTTTCAGCTTCACAACATCGAACGTATTTCGCTATCAATGACCCAATTATATCTTTGCTCAAGCATTTGTCCTATGCTTTACAGCCTGCATATATACACCATCTAAATGTACTTTAATGCTTTTTTCATATGGTGTCCTTTCATTTATACAGCAATTATGTTCTTCTTTATAGAAATGTCCTTGTACATTTCTTTTTCTTCCTTCATCCTCTTATCATCTTCACTCGACTGTCTCATGGGAACGACGGGGGTCAAGGGGGCTTTCCCCCTTGTCGCTTCCCTGGGGCATTTCTTTTTTTTTTTGTAGATATTTCGATTTCGCGCAATCTGGCACATAAACACGCTGCCATTTTTCCATCTTTTTGGCCCCTGAAATCCCACTGAAAGCCTACTAAGATCCCTGTTAAAAGATCCATTCCGGATCCATCTTCAGTTCTCTTCCACTGTAGCAGAAAAAAAATGTTCCACATTAGCCCGCTATGGCGGCTCCTTCCCCTTTTCCACTCGCCATCGTAGCGGCTTCAAGTTCTTTTTCTTTTCACCGCCGTAGCGGCTTGACTTTCGGTTACCAACTGTCATTGTGGCTCGCTCTTCTTTTCCTAGTCATCGCTACGTCGGCTCTTTCATCACTTTCCTTCCGCTGCTGTTGCGGCTCAGATCTCAATTTCCGGCTACTGCACCGCATCGAAAGACTTTCTGATTTTCATCTGAAAACTTATTTTCTCTCCCATCGCCGTAGCGGCTCTTTCTTCATCTTCCTTCCGCCGCGCATCGGCTCGACCCGGCCGATGCTCATCGGCTCTTTCTTCATTATTCACCCGTCGTGGCGGAAATATTTTGCCACTTCCAGCCGTCATTGTGGCTCAGTCATCTTCTTCATCTCGCCGCTATTACGGCTTCTCCTTCAACTTTTTCCTGCCGCCATAGCGGCTCAAATTTCGGTTTCCTCCCACCGTTGCAGAAGATTTTTCGTCTTCCAGCTGATTTCCCATACTTAGGAAAAATTTTCAAAATTTCCTTTCATCTTCTTCTTCCATCCGTCGTAGCGGCTCGATGTTCATCTTCTCTCCACCTCTATGCGTCGGCTCTATCTTCCTTTCTCCACCGCTGCAGTGGCTAAAACTTCTCCTGCATGCCGCTGCTGCGGCTCCTCTCTCAAAAACCTGGCCACCATTGTGGCTCGATCATCAAATTACTGCCACCGTTGTGGATCAAGCGGTAAAACCCGTCTACTCTATCGACAAGAATCAGGAAATCATAGTCATCATAGTGGCTCAATTCTGAAAATTCATCCGCTATTGTCGGCTCACTTCAGTTATCTTAGCCGTCAAGGAAGAATTTTCACACTTAGACAAAAATTTTGAAAATCTCTCCTGTCTGCTGAACACACAGAGGTTGTTTCTCCCTCTGTCACTACTCTAGCTTGGCCCATTGAGGCCCAATGTTGCAACCAGTGCTCTGATACCACACTGTAATGTCCCTACCCTTCAATTACCGACGATGGAGAGGATGCAACCATCAGACTAACTGTCAAGCGGGAAAAATAGCCCCATGAACATAAAGACATGAACATGCATTGGATTAACAACAAGTATAGAAATATAAAGCCTGCAATTATATAGCGGAAGCTATCATCCATGCAAGCATTCATAAGATTATACACATATTCATTAATGTACAACAGAAACAAAAGCATTCCCTCAAGCATTCTTCATGTTCATAATAATTCATAAGCAAATACAATTACAGATATAAAATGCACAAGAGTACGTATCTTTAAAGAAGTTGGCCGACAACTAGCTACGTCGCCGCAACATTCCACCCAACCGTAGGCTAGTGCGTTCATCAATCTCTCAGCAACATTGCCACCCCGGAGCTAGGCATGATTCCACAAGGATCTAGGGGACAACAACAGGTTCACACATAACCCAAATCAAGCATCCACAGTCAAGCCAACACATAGCTGGGTTTCACAGACCTACACAGCCACATAGCCAAAGTTTATCCCAGTCACATCCAAGCCAACAAATGGGCTTACAGGCTATCAACCATGCCATCCTTCAAGTTGGGTTTGTCATGCTCTAAGGCAGTGGACAGGAAAAACTGCTAAACTAGTGAGCTCATCCGCAGAGCTAAGGAAACCCTCGCAAGATCTATCTGGCCCGACAACCACATGGTCTACACACCCAACACAAGGAAGTGTCCTCTTCTATGCTCCATAGTCCCTCGGGCTACCCCTTTCCAGTGCTCTTCAATATGTGCAGAGCAAGTTTACCATCCACTCTTGTCTTATTGTGAGATTCCACACCAGGTTTATCAAGCACATTCTACGTCTCTTCCACTCCTAATCTTGAATACAGTTCAAACCAAAACAACAGAAGGATACACAGCAATTGCCAAGTTTTGGAATTGCAGGAAAACATACTGGGAACCCAAAATCAGAAGTCCAACTGAGGGAAAACAGCCCCCTAACAGCAATCTGATTTCCCAAGTTCATTTATGGCCCTAACGTGGCCAAAACAAACTCAACAGTACTCAGAATTCGTGGGGCTTCCATCCCATTCATTGTGCAACCACAACAACGAATTTCCTCACTAACAGACCACACAAAAACCCCAGCAGAGATCCCGACTGCTGGATAATCACAAAATACTTCCCAGACATGGGGAAACAACACAGGAAAACACCAAAAAACGTGATCAGGGTACACACATAGGATCCAAAGACGTCAGGAAGAGAGGATTGTAGATTCTTGAAGGCATCGCACACTCACAGCAACAAAATCATGGGGAAAATGAGAGCTCCTCAAGCTTCCTCCTGCGTGAGAAGAAAATCCCCTGCCCTACATGCATGACTCATTGCAACAAAATCATGGGGAAAATGAGAGCTCCTCGAGCTTCCTCCTGCGTGAGAAAAAAATCCCCTGCCCTACATGCATGAGGAATTTCTTCTTCTTTCCTGAGGAAAAAAAAAGTGAATGAATGCCCACGAGCTTCCTTTTCCCCCCCAAAACGCATGAGAGGGACCCACGTGCATGAGGGATGGGTAATCAATCCCCGGCATGGGCTCTTACTTGCCCAAGAAGACAAGAAAAACGTTTTTGGGTGATTGGGAAGAAAAGACGAAAAGGGTAGATATGGGTTTTCCCCCTTAGACATGGCTTTTCCTATAGGCTTGAGGGTTTAATTAATCCCATCCCCCTATTCCTTGTGAAACCAAGCCCCCATCTCTTTAACGTTGTGGCGCGTAACTAGTCATGGTATTTTATTAGTGTGCATTTTACATGATGCCTCAATATACTGTGCCTGGCTAGCACATAAACCATCTACATCGATTTTAATTGGCGAATCATACAACACTAAATCCATGGTGGGGCCTTTGCCTTGAGCTCCACACCACGATTTATTACAATGTTTACATCATATGCGATTTAATACCATGGGGTCAAAACTGGGGTGTTACAGCCATCTTCTCTACTTGTATAGGATATTAACTAGACAACCAAAGATGTGAAAATGAGTAACCCCTGGCTTAACAGCAGTGAATGCCTCCTCTAGGGTCTTATCCTCCAAAATCTTATGATGACACCTATTATGGATATAGACAATTGTGGTGCATGTTTCTTCCTATACAAACATCAATAAATAATAATCATGTATCATGGCCTTAACAACCCCTTTGATGGATTGTGTATTATGCTCATCAACCGCATTATGTAATGGGTTGTATGAAACAATCAAATCCCTCTTGATTCCTGCATCATTGCAAAAATCATTGAACTCCTTGGAGGTATACTCACCCCCATTGTCCGATCTCAAAACTCTAATCTTCTTTTCTATCTAGTTTTCGACTAGAACTTTGAACTCCTGAAACCTGCTAAAGACCTCATCATTGGTCTTTGGGAAGTAGATCTAAGTTTTGTGAGAGAAATCATCAATTAAAGTAACATAGTGCATGCTTCCTATGAGTTATGTTACTGACATTAGTGCACATATATATGAATGCACTAGATCTAAAATTCTCGTATACCTATGCTAGTTGTCTAGGAAAGTAGTCATGGCATGCTTACCAAGCGCACACCTTCCGCATAATCCTTGCTTCTCAATGCTCAACTCTAGAAGACTTGTGACTATCTCCCTCAAAATAAGCATTGCATTATGATGCAGGTGCCCCATTCTCTTGTTATATAACTTGCACAACTTGTGTGTTATGAACTAGGGCTCAAACAAGTTCACCCTATAACCTATATAAGTTGGCTCGTCTGGCCCCAATCACCTAATTTGATTCTAGGCTAGAGTCTTTCAATCTGATAAGGACTTGATGGTTCTTGAACTCTACTACAAATCCCTTATCTTCGATAGCCAAAACTAAAATCAAATTCTCCATGATACCTAGAACAAACAACACATCGTCGAAGTCTAAAGACTCACTCGACTAGAGTTGGAGAGGAACAATACCAACTCCTGCTTCTAGATACTTGGAATCATCACCAAACTCGACATGAATTCATTAGACATGTTATTTTAGACTTGAAAATAACTCTTAGACTAATGGCCTATGCCTAGGTGTTACATTGTCGACATACCAAGCGTTCCTTGGAACTCTGTTGGTAAAAAGGTAAGATACCACTAAAAAATCATTCTCATATTTGGAAACAAACTGAGGTTGCTACCTAATGTTGTTGTCGCTTCCTTTTACCCTTCTTCTCCAAAAAATGTGAGTCGTGATGGTCATTCTTATGACATATGAAGCACTTGATTTTACTCAAATCATTTCCTGGCTATAAGGTTGACTCCTCACTCTTGGGCCTTGCCCTTGTTGGGTCATTTACCTATACCCTCCTTTCTTTTATGAAATAAGGCATGGTCATTATCACCTCCTTTCTCATTGGCCTTTGAATCCATCTAATTCTCCTCCTAGATATAATCATCCCATAGTCTTTCTCAGGAAGAAAGATTCTCTTAAGCACAAACACAGTGGACAAATGTTTCCCATTGTGATGGGAACCCAATTCACGCTTGATTCACTAGCTCTTTTTCATCAACCTTCTCTCCAATTACTGCAAGTTGAATTGTTGTATGGACTATATTGTACAAGCTAGTTGTGCAAATTGATTTTGTTGTTGTCTACCTCCTAACTAATGCACTATCCTCTTTATTTGGCCGTTGTCCCTGTCAGACAAAATGGTGTGTCTATACATTTTATATTGACTTTCCTTTATACTTGACTTGAAACTCTAATCTACCAAAATCCTAATCTCTTAATGAGATGTATAGTTGAGATTAATATAAATCACTAATGTATAAAAATACACTTTATTAGACTTAACCACTGAATACAATACTTTCACTTTAATCATAAAGTGAATTACAACATAGAATTAACTTGAACTACTTCTAGCACGTTCACAATAATCTTATGCGGAAGTTCTTTTCCAAGCTACATTATTTACAACCTCCTTCAAATTACTCTCCATTTCCTCCTACTTGACTTCTTGTTTCTCTAGATGAATACTAAGGTATTTGATAGTTTAATGCATGCCTTCCAACTAACTCCTAATACACCTTGGGATCTTTTTCATTTCCATAGTGCCATCTCCTCTAACCAAATTAGTGTTCAAGGAATTGGCCATTTGTAGTAAAGTACCAAGAGAGGAGAACCTTGAACGTGGGCCCTTGGTGAAGAAGGCCTCCAATGAGGACCTAAACTTGACTACAATAGCACTTGAAAGGGTAACCCAAAACCTTGAAGAATAGAATCCCCATCCACTATAGACAATGATATTTTCAATGTTCTCCCAACCTAAGCATGACAATAGAACTTCAAGATTCAAAACTAGACAGCCAAACAACATTGAATGCAATTGCTTACCACTATCAGTGCAGGGTAGTCATCTCTAATGACCATAGGCAACAAAAATCGAGTTGAAACCCTATCCACACCACTGAAATGAACCTCAATGATCTCCAAATGCCCCTTAATTATCTCACCCTTGTAACTAAACAAATGTACAAAGGCCATAAAGGAAAGAAGACCTACATGCCTTAGCTTGTTTCAATACAGACATGTGGATTGCATCCTGCCTAGTCCAAAAGGGGTGGATATTGGATTCATTAATTCCTTAATGTTAATTAAAAACCTAGGGGGGCTACATCTTTTCAAGAACTCGTACATTAAGAGCTATAGGCAACACGTTCAAAATAGCCCGTTAAGAGCGGCAAAGGGATCCTCATTTTTTACGAAGACCCCCTTGTCAAACAGAGGAGTTATTGACTCACCTAACATGGAATACTTATCAAAGAGGAAATTATTGTGTGTAGATTATAATATTTTTCTAAATACTCTTAATTGTTAAACTAGTGTTTGTGAAATATAAACTAATGTTTAGCCAAAGATTAATAAATAATCATAAGAATAAAATAATAAAATTGCTTAAATTTTTCAATAATTGGTGATCCTTTTTTGTATTCTCAGAGCTTTCAACAAAAAAAAATTGAATGTACTATGTGAAAAGAAATTGTGAACTTATTTTATGTAAAAAAGAGTTCTACATTAACTACTTTACAAAACCACGCCTATAATCAATGCTAAAACTATTGTTCCTAGTTGGTTATCTCTATATGATCTTTATCAACTGATATCCATAATTTACACATAAGTTGGGTTATTCTAGATATAGTTAAGATTATTTTTCTAATTTTAATATACAAATATTAAGAAGATAAATATGGTTTTGATATTATTTTTTTAACAAAATTATTTAAGGGTGATTATTTTCGTTTGTCTTCATTTTTTAAGGGTGCAATTTTGGACACATTTTTGCCACCATGATTATAAAATACCCAAAAAGTTAAAATAATAACAATAATAACCTAATTCCAACAATAATTATTTAGCATGTTTTTTTTATTTTTTAAGGGTGGAAGTTTAACTTTTTGTCCTAGGGAATATTAAAAAAACCAAAAAGTATTATATATATATATATATATATATATATATATATATATATACCGTGAAAGACANATATCCCTCTCCCTTTGGTTGAGCATCTAAAGATCATATAATCATAGTTTATCAAATAACTTATTTCTAGTCTTGTCTTTCTTATTATACAAGCTCACAACCAAGGTAATGAGAATCTAGTGTCTTAGAGTCTTAATACACTCATCTTTCATAGGGGTGTCATAAATTCTAAGACTATTAAAGACCAAATTATGGGGTTTCTTATACTTATTTCCTTTGTGGCCTTCTGCATTTTTGTCTCTAACAAACTACCAAAATAAATCATATAAATTCGCAGTCAAATTATGGCATATCCAACTGCAATGCCTTAAAAACCCCTATATTTATTTTTTTGGAGGGCGTGAATTATCTTCTCTTTATTATCTCTCTAGTTACCAAAATCATAACCTTGTACGATTAAATTAATTAGACAAGTTGTTTATTTTTTGGATGACAAAAGTTTAAATAATAACAATAATAATCTAATTCCAACAATAATTATTTAGCATGTTTTTTTTTTTAAGGGTGCAACTTTAAGTTTTTGCCCTAGGGAATATTAAAAAAACCAAAAAGTATTATATATATATACCGTGAAAGACACAAATTCCAACACTACTTGAAAGAGACCCTTCCTATCCCTCTCCCTTTGGTTGAGCATCTAAAGATCATATAATCATAGTTTATCAAATAACTTATTTTTAGTCGTCTTTCTTATTATACAAGCTCACAACCAAGGTAATGAGAATCAAGTGTCTTACACAGTCTTAATACACTCATCTTTCATAGGGGTGTCATAAATTCTAAGACTATTAAAGACCAAATTATGGGGTTTCTTATACGTATTTCCTTTGTGGCCTTCTGCATTTTCGTCTCTAACAAACTACCAAAATAAATCATATAAATTCGCAGTCAAATTATGGCATATCCAACTGCAATGCCTTGAAAACCCTCACTATATTTTTTTTTTGGAGGGCATGAATTATCTTCTCTTTATTATCTCTCTAGTTACCAAAATCATAACCTTGTATGATTACATTAATTAGACAAGTTATTTATTTTTTGGATGACAAGATTTTAACTTGATTTTATCTCACCTTGTCAATGGTTTCAACTTTTTCCTTTGTAATCTTTTGCATCTACATCAATTAACAGCAACAATTTCACACGCGAATGAGAGATTTGAAAGAGAAAAAAGCATAAAAGAAATTTGACTTCTCAACACCTCTTACATAATTGCAAATCCTAATATTAAGAATCATGTTCTTTAACGAAAAAGTTAATAAAAAAAATTCCTTTGTAATTTATCTTTTGCATCTACATCAATTAACAGCGACATTTTCACACACGAATTAGAGATTTGAAAGAGAAAAAAAACAGAAAAGAAATTTGACTTCTCAACATCTCTTACATAATTGCAAATCCTAATATTATGAATCCCGTTCTTTAACAAAAAATTTAATAAAGTTCAAGACTATTGGCAACAGAAAAAAGGTTACTGCTACATCAACTCCACTATCCTCCAAAGTTCTCTTGATTTTATAAAAGTAATTTACTTTCGCCTTTTACCTTGTTATCTCTTAGAACTTAATAGCCCAAAACATCGCTTTGCCTAAGTTTCATTTTATAACTTTGTCTTCTCCATCATTATCTCTTAGAACCTAATAGCACCTAACATCCATTTCTCCAAGTTTCACTTTATCTCTTAGAATGGTTCTACCTCTAAAGTTCACATTTCTAGCTCACATAGATTCCTTCCTTACATTATAATTATAATGAAATTGATACTTATAAATTATTACATTATAATGAAATTGATACTTATAAATTATTGTACCGTGCCTTTTCTTAAACTTTATAACATTATTGAATAATTTGAATTTGTTAAACTATTCTATGATTTTGATTCTCAAACACTTGTTATAACTCGTTTTTGCACAAAGCTTGCTTGAAAAGCTGAAGTAATGGGAAGCTTGTTGTAACAAGGAAAGCCTTGTACTTTCTCTTTCATTATCTACTATTATGTACGTCGAATGGTCAAAGTTTTAAACTTTTAAATGTTGCACCTTTTTGTAATTGTGAATCACTGGCATCAGGTCTCTAGAGTTTCATGATATACAAAGGGAAATTTTTCTCTAGTAATTGCTAAATCATGAAAATATGTAAATACACGATAAGGAAATTATAAGCATCGAAGTTTTAATTAGAATATTAAACCATGAGAATATTAAATGCTAAAGCCAAATTTATTTTGTAAAAGCTTCGACAAGATTTGCATCGGCATCAATAGAAGGGAAGAGGAGTACATTCTCAGTCCAATGCGAACTCTTTAGCGTAAACTACAGCATAAATAATATCATTTCCTAGAGTATATTTGGTAACCAAATGAGATGCATGAAGGACATTAAATTTGGTGTGCTGCTGTTTTTAAATAAAATGTCACTATAGCAAACATTGTCAACATTTTATTCTAACAACATTTAATCGTTCTGAAAAAGGTTGTGGTTAGTGAAGTCTTTCAAAACTATGCTTCAGTGCTGAAATATGGTAATCAAAACTTAGCAGCCATAGTGCAAAATAACTATCATAAAAGAACATCTCTTCTAAAACATTTTGACGTTAAATGAGATTTTATACCACACAGAAGATGTGTATCTTATTTCCTTGTAGTTTCAGTCATGTCAAGAAAACTATGTAGCACCAAAAACATGGTAACCTACAAGCCTGGATAATGCTACAAACCAGTGTTATTGGAACCGGACCAGCATCAATAAAACCGGCCAGTCTGACCGGTTTTGGGCATTTTTCGGTCAGGTCAGTGTTTCTAACCACAAATGGCCAGTTGCATACAGAACCAGCCAGTTTTGTATGAAACCAGCTAGTTGCATACAGAACCGGTCATTTTATCAGTGCTTATGGCTCCAAATGGCCGGTTGTGTACAAAACCGGTCGGTTTTGTACGAAATCATATGTTTGTGTATGGAACCAGCCGGTTCGTACAAGTCCAGACTGCCATGATTTTGGAGATTTTTTTTAAAGGTAAGCCCTAGACCCTAGTAAATCATCAGTATTATTAAATTCTTAAAGTAAATGGATAGAAAATGTAAGATAAGGAGAATGTCACTTTTAAGCCATTGATAATAGAAAAGTGGCATTTTCTTTATCTTTCATTTTCTATCATTTTAATTAAATTTTTAACATTAGCATTAATCGTTTCTGGATATTTGAAAGTGGTTCCAACCTCATCGCACTACATATGCAAAAAGTAGAATTTTAGATCCCATTCAGAATTCAACAGACTTAACAGTTTCAAGATTTCAAGATTGCAAAGTTTCCACTAGATTCTATCATGTATGAGGGCGTGGGATTGGCATTTAATCAAGCACAACCCCTCTATGTACTTTGATGTTGGTGGTATTGATTGTTGAACTCCTTTGTCATGACCTCAGTAAAAATATACCCTTCACTAAAGCAAAATCACTTATTAAGCATAGAAAGTTTTTTCTACCTTATAATGCTTGGATTAGGAAGTTTCATCAAAATTGTAGGGTGTTAACTAATGTCCATGGAGGATCAACTTCAAGATTTGAGGTAGAGGCAAGGACTAGAGCCTAGGGGAGGAGGGAAGAAGGTGCTATTGATGATTAGGATCCCAATATAGGCAATGATTTTAATGATATGTAATTATTTGTTGTAGCATGAAGTTTTTTTTAACTCTAGAGGCCATTTAGAGCCTCTTTGTTTATGTGTTTTGGGTCAGATATGGATTACACTATGGTATTTTAATTATATGCACCCTTGCTATATACATGAGAAACTTTACATATTTGTGTATGATGGTTTGGATTCATATGGATGCACATGAAGATATATGTTATTTTTCAAAATTTAAATATTGTATATATTTTTTGGTCACCTGGTTTTTATCTGGTTCCGATACTGGTCCGGTTTTGATAACATTGCTACAAACATGTCCAAGGAAGACAGAAGAACAGGGCCATGCCACAAGTTAGTTCAGCATAGACAAAAAGACCAAAAGAATAGAAGCATCCAACCCCATTGCAAGCATTAAATAAAATATATAAAATGTCAAACATTTTTTTCTACAGGAAAGGAAAGGGGAACGGCTACAGTATCCACCAAAAAACAAAATGGAGCAATACCTCATTGGGCCGTTCTGAACTTCAACAATGATACAGTAGTTATGTACACATGCATTGGCAGTCTACAATACGAGGTAATAACGTCAATGACATTGCATGATCCTACCTTCCAACTAAATTATGCAATGTGCTGCTGTCCAAGAATGTCAGCACATATCTAAAATACATGAGGAGGAAAACCACAGGGAAAAAACTGTTTCTAAACTGGAAATACTGCAAGAGGCTTCCAAAACTGCTGCAGTTCTAGAAAACAAAACACTAGATGTGACATCTTACCTGACGTATGTCATAAACAGATAGATTGGTATGTTAGCTAGGGCATGCCAGCTATACAAGCTTTTTCATAACGTTTCTTTCAAATATGTAAACCAGAAGTTCACATCACTGGATATCCCATTAACTGCTTACAGTCTTGTAAGAAGCTTTATTACTTAAAATATGTAACAACTAAAACCTGAAATGCATATATCTTGAACACAAGACCTCGATTTATAGAGCCACTCTGCCATTTCAATACAAGAGTCCAAAGGATCCAGAGGAAAGCGTGCAGGAGAATGAAGTGTAATCTGAGAAAAGGGAACATCTAGTTAGATAACAAGACCTGCAAATTGGAAGATCTAAATGCATGGAATAACAAGGCAACACAGTTTCAGTAGCTCTCTGATTTTATAAATAGAAATGATCACCTTCAACAAGCATGCAAAAGAAAGTATGCTTGATCAAAGTTAGGACTTGTTAAGCATGCAATTAACTTCCGTATTACACCTATTTAATAGAAAGTTTTGTTTATTTAGTTTCAATATTACATCTATCTAATAGTGTTTTGTTTGTAATAAGGAAACGAAAAAATTAATATCAAATTAACCAAATTTTGCCGTTCCCCTTGTATCAATTATGTTACAAGTCAATTAAAAAGAAAAACAAGCAAAAAACTAGGCATGCAATCAAGCATGCAACATAACCAGCTTTCTTCTCAAGAACCAGAAAATTAATATATAGAATAAAAATTTCAAAATTAAGCTTGCATATATCATCAGTGTTAATTAGCTGCAAACATGATTCTGAAATAAAACAGTAGAAACTAAATATAGTAAGACAGGCTCGTCTTTAAACCAGGGCTTAAAATTAAGTCATAAAACTATCAGAACATCCAAAGCCAGAGACATTTATTTTATACATCAACCACCTCTACCTCTACAAGCATCTCCAAATCAACCATAACCCTACTTAGGTATACTCCATTTGTAAACCAGGCGGTAATATGGTCAAAGTGTAGACATCCAAATGACTGACCTAAAAATAATCATGGCATAGGGAAAGTTGTAAATACATGAAAGATGAGAAATGCACCAACTGCAATGCATTCCCACAGGAGTTGTACAGGGCCAGATAGGAATCTATTGATCCCAACCTGTGGTTCAATAGGTAGATAGCAAAAATGCACTTGCTGATACCAAAAAGGAATGTAGGAATTAAGTCAAACCCTAGAGAAGATAGATGACTCAGAGTCATCACTAAATGAAGGACACTCATATGCAAGAACATCATACTATTAAGCCTCCTCAAATTAATCAGGGAAATATACCCAGTTAAAGAAATTCATCTAGGACCAAAACAAATTATATAGTAAAGTTGCAACCTTATAAAGAATGGCCTAGGCTAGCCAATATTCTCTTCATTCAGAAGGGTTTAACCTGTGGCAGATGAATTGCTAATCATCATGAAAATTTTGCACTTCAAACATACAATATAATCTTGTGTCGAAGTTTTTGTAATCTACTCATAGATAGTAGAAGGCAATTCGAATCCCTTACACAAAATTTGCAGTTGGCTCTTTCTGTTTATGTATAAGTAATTAATGTAATAGGCCACCTAGGTATGAGAATGCGTATATCTAAGAGATAAAGATACACAAAGTTCTATAACAGTAACAGAAACATATGGCTAATGGTTATTTTGGAGAACTCACTATAACAATGTCAAAGATTAGAACAATAAGACAAAGAAGTTAGACATAACATACATCTTCTGAGAAACCTACAATTCTACAATTGCAAGGACAAAAAAGGTGTTTCTATTTACATTTTCAAATGCCAAATGACATTTGGATAGAAGTGTTTTGCCCAGAATAGTTCAAAACCAAAGAAATGTTTTCATTCGATGGCATCTTATTTCCGATTCAAACCTAAATGACACCAATATGAAAGAAATAGCAGTTGAAGTTGAAAAATAATTTCAACCTCTAGTTTTGTATGCGGGAAGGAGGGTAGGGTTTCTTGATAGAGTCGTCTGGTCTGACATTCCAAATGTGCATCGAAGGGGGATCACTTGCTCCCTTTCTCATCCCTTTGAACAAGCCAAGGCTGCTTTCAAAGCGCTAGCTGGTTCGGAAGCTAAGAAAATGAAGCAGAACAGTCATGGAGAACAGAACCATTTCGTTAAGTGAGTCAAAGGAGCCTCGCAGTTATTGGTGAAATCGGATGCTCCACTCAGCAAAGCCCTTTCATATATTGATAACGTTCTGATTAGCAATTTAATGGATCCTAGCCAGATCCCAAGACATTGGAGAATTGTTGAATTGATAGTGGATCCTATTGATGCAAGCGGCACTGAAATTTTATTATTGCAGAAATGGATTTTACTCTTCCCTGTTTGAAAATAAGAAGGCAAGACAAGATTGTTGTGTATTTAACATCCTTCTTAATTAGAGTCTATGTAGAAGAGCAAATTGTGTGTATGTACTCTGCCCATGAATTTGTAATAGTGGTATATTTGTGAAAAGGCCACATTTATGTGATAAGGGCCTTAGGACTCTTATTAGTGACTTAGGCTTTAAGCTAGGATTTTGTTCATAATTTTTCCTCGTTATTGGTATAAAATTATAAATAGCAGTTTTCCCCCTAGCATATGTATCTCTTCTTGTTTTCTCAACACAATCCACCAGTTACTGGTGTTTAATGGAAACCCCTTCCTCCATTACTTGGATTTTCAGGTGAAATCCACTCTTGGGTGTGCATGTGCCTGACTCCTTTTTCCTTGTTTTGGCTCTTTTTATGTTACTCTAGTTTTCTGTTTTGATTTGCTTCAACAGTTGTAGTGAGAACTAGTTCCATTTTGAGTACATGAATGTTGCAAGTGTTAGTTTATGTTGTAGTTTGTGCAACTTCAGAAGCTATTCTTATTGTCCTCCTTCGGGAGTTGAACTTGTTGTAATCATTTATATAAACCCTAGAAAGAACAATGTAATCCTTGGGGTGAAAAGCCAGCAATAAAAGAATAAAATGAAAATTATTAAATATAAAATTATTATTGCTCCCCCAAGTGACGTTTGCCACAGTTAATTTATGGGTGGGAAAACAGTATAAATAGGAGGCGCCCCTCCTCATTATTACATATCACATCAGCACAGCAGCAAAAGTGAGGTGCACAGTTTTTGGCAGAAGTGCAGCTACACAACAGCTCAGAAGAAGACTGTTTTTCAGGGTTTCATCTTTGGAAAGCATTTCCATATTTTTATTTTCTTTCTTCATTGTACTCTGATCTCAGAATTATCATCTCTAGACGAAGGTTGTTGGGTTTTCTCCCTATTGGGTTTCCCAAGTGAAAAATACTTGTGTTATTGATCTGTGCTTTGTCTATCTTCTAGTGATCCAATTGATAAATGCAATTAAGACATACTACTATAATCTTTAAAAAAATCTAACATGGTATTAGAGCAGTGCTAGAAGAAGCCATTGTCGGAACTCTATCGTCAACCTGTCGAAAATAGGGTTTCATCTTTCATGGTCTTCACTCAACCTTTTGGCAGGAAAAGAGCCTTGGGAATTTCGCTCCAAGGAGGGTGCATCTTTTGGTGTAGACAGAATTCAATTATGAGAAATTTCAATTTTGACCTAATTCTGTAGCTGCATCAGAAATTAGGGTTTCCATTTTTGACATACTTTCTCCATAGTTTTGGCTCGACTCTACCTCTACTCAACTCACCTCCCTAAGGCGCATTTATTTGTGGAGTCAGCTTTCCAAAACTCCAACTTTCATTTTTGACCTAGCCTCTGCTGGGGTCTCAGATCCAAATCTACAGTCAAGATGATCAGCATGAAGGTTGAAGACCGTTTAGAAGGGGCTTCCAATTTCATCCCCTGGAAGTCTAGGGTTCTTCTTCTACTAGAAGAAAATGACCTATTACAGTTTGTAAAGGCAAAGGTCCCATAACCAAAAGCTAAAGAAGCCAAACCTCACTAGAGAAAGGATGATGCCAAAGCAAGAGGATTTTAGTGGACTCAGTTAGAGATCACTTGGTTCCACAAATCTCAAAAAAGTCGACAGGGAAAAGGATGTTCAAAACCCTAAAGAAGCTATTTAAACACAATAGCATCAATGTGAACCTCACATTGAGGAATCAACTGTCGAATATGAAGATGACGAAGTCCAAGAACATTGCCTCATATTTCATGGGGATCACCAAACTCTGAGACAAGCTAAAGTCCAATGGAGATAATCTTGAAGAAAAGGATCTTGTCATGACCACCTTAAATGGTCTCCCACCATCTTGGGAGTCTTTCATCCAAACTATAAGTGGTCGAACTAAGTTGCAGTCAGGAAGAAACCAGAATTGCATCATGCCAAAGACTTCTTGGTACTCAACTTGGGGAAAATCAAGCGTTCGTATCTCATACCAAGAAAGGCAAGGGAAGGGGAAGGAAGTCGTACATTCACAAGCATCAAGATAAGAGATTAAGTCCTTCCCCAGATCACAAGAAACAAAAGAAGGATCTATCTCGGATCCAATGCTACAGGTGCAAGAAATACGGCCATTATGCCAGTAGCTATCTAAGTTCTCACAAAAGGAAGCATGAAGCTTCAACTGTTGATGTAGAAGAAGACCCTCCTCACAAGGAGCCAAGGAAGGATGATCGTTCGAAGTTCTTCTTCTAAGAAATGATATGAAGATCTAGACTGTGATGATCGACAAGCAAGCATATGAAGATCAGTGGACTCTGACAGTGGGATCCCACCCACAAAACTTCAAAAGATAAGTATTTGATTAGATCTAGTTGTTTTTGAATATATGATCTACATTTCTAAAAATCAGGTAGTTAAATAGCTTGTTATGCTACAAAACCCATCTAGGATGAGGACTCATTTACAACATACTGGAGTAGTACACACTCTTGATGATATGCTATAATGGAGACCATAAGCATCCAGATAATGGCCTTACGTGTGTTGTGTCGAAGCATTGACTAAAAGGTTGCCTACATTATTTTGTTAATACATTGATTATGAAATGTTGCTAACCATCTCATGGGATTTGACTTGTAGGGAATGCCATGATCTACAAGGACAGCTGATCCCATTGATATACAGATGGAACAGAAACAGAAAGCCTCTAGAAGCATGTATTATGACTCTCAGACCCAAAATAATCCCATGCAAAGATTTGGTGATTAGAAGCAGAAAGCTTTTATGAATGTCGGTCTATATGCTGCTTCAACAAGATTTACTCAACCGACTTCTAAGAGACAGAGGGAGTTATCCCTCAAAGACAAGGATTCTAGTCTATTACATATGATAGAAACCTAACGCACTGATGCCATGACTCGAACAAGACAATTGAAGGATCCTTGATGAACCTGGTCGTCACCAGGATGGACAATTACTTTCCAGTGTATATTCATGTGCCCAAGATAGAACCTTCAGGCAAGAAGGGAACATTCGTGGGATATTGCAAGTCTTCAAGGGCTTACAGAATATACAGCCCAAGATCGAGGAAAATCGAAGTCAGTCAGGATGTAACCTTTGAAAAAGAAATGGCTATCCGAAAAAGAAGGGGATCAGATATGGAGATCAATGACTATGTAGAGATGAGATCATCTCCCCTCCAAACATTAAAAGGGGGTCTCAAGAAATGAATAAACTGATCAGTTCCATTGATCCAGTTGAGCCAGATGATGCTCCCACAGATATGGCAGTAAGCCGTAAAAGACCTAGATGGGCACAACACATTTTGCAGAATGCAGAGGAGCATGAAACTCCACATGGAGCAGTTACAAGGCTAGATTTGTTGCCAAACGGTTCTCTCAAAAAGAGGGAGTCGATTATGACGAGACATTTGCTCCTGTGGCTCGATACACTTCCATCAAATCGATCATTGCTATTGCTTCAGCTATGGGATGGAAGTTGCATCAGATAGATGTCAAGGTTGCCTTTCTCAATGGTATTATCGAGGAAGAAGTATATATTGAACAACCAGAAGGGTTTGTTGTCCATGGAAAAGAGTCCCACGTATGCAAGCTGATAAAGGCCTTATATGGACTCAAGCAAGCACCTTGTGCTTGGTATGGACGGATAGATGGATTCCTGGTGAGTATGGGATTCACCAAGAGTGATGCAGACCCCAGCCTTTACTACAAGGTTGTGAATGATGAGCAACTGATTTTGGTGCTATATGTCGATGACTTGTTTTTTACCGGAAATGAGAAACTTATCTTATGGTGTAAGAAAAAACTCGCCTCTGAGTTCGAAATGAAGGATCTTGGATTGATGCACTACTTCTTGGGATTAGAAGTATGGCAGACGCAGAAAGAGATTTTCCTAGGACAAGGAAAATACACCATAGATATACTGAAGAGATTCGGAATGTTGGACTGCAAGTCCATAACTACTCCGATGGATGCAAATTAGAAGAAGCTGAGGGATTCTGCTTCAGATTCATATTTGATTGATCCCACCACGTATCGCCAGTTGATTGGGTCCTTGATGTATCTGACAAACACCAAACCAGACATTTGTTTTGTTGTGAATGCTCTCAGTCAGTTCATGTGCGAACCAAGGCAGATTCATTGGATTGCTGCAAAACATGTACTCAGATACTTACGTGGCACTGTGGGATATGGTCTACGATATGATTCAGAATGTGACTTGAAATTGCAAGGGTTTACAGACTCAGATTGAGCCAGATGCACTACAGATAGGAAGAGCACTTCAGGATGTTGTTTCAGTCTGGGTTCTGGAGTAATTTCCTAGTGCAGTAGGAAGCTGAACTCAGTAGCTCTCAATACTGCAGAGGTCGAGTATATGGCTGCTACTTCAGCAGCCCGAGAAGCAGTTTGGCTTCGTAAACTTTTTGCAGGTTTGTTTGGCCAGATTCCAAAGCCAACAGTGATTCACTGTGATAACCAGAGTTGTGTGCAGATGTCAGTGAATCCTGTATTTCATGACAAGTCGAAGCACATAGAGATTCGGTATCACTTCATACGTGATATGGTGCAGAAAGGTGCAGTCGAGCTACAGTATATTCTGAGCGATGACCAGACTGTAGATGTTCTCACCAAGCCTCTTCCCAGGGTGAAATTTGAATACTTTCGCGGAAGACTTGGAGTAGAAGAGAACGTATCCCTCCTTAAGAGGGACAAATGACTGAGAGACACTCACTATACTCTTGCCTAGGTACCTCTGCTCGTCCAGGTTCTCAGCCAGGTATGGGAGAGATCCCATCGGCAGATGAGACGAACAGGTAGTAGATGGTCGAGTTCACACAGGTGCCTCTGCTCGTCTAGGTGCTCAGCCAGGTATGGGAGTAATCCCATCGACAGATGAGTCGGACAGGTAGTAGATGGTAGTGTGATTGCACAGGTACCTCTACTCGTTCAAGTTCTCAGCCAAGTATGGGAGTACCCCATCGGCAGATGAGACGAACAGGTAGTAGACGGCCGTGCATGTGTGCTCATCTAGGATCACTAGCCAGGCATGGAAGTATTCCATCGGTAGTAGAGACAGATAGGTAGCAAAACATTCTCTCTCAGACATCCGTATAGAACAAACTCATAAAAGACAACCTTCAGTACGTTTAGAGATTATGGAGACAATATAGATGTACAGATGAAACCCAGATGATCATGATGCTGATGAAGACCGAAGAATACCTTCCTTGTTGAGAGGGAGTGTTGGAGTTTGTGCAACTTCAGAAGCTATTCTTAGTGTCCTCCTTCAGGAGTTGAACTTGTTGTAATCATTCATCTAAACCCTAGAAAGAACAAAGTAATCCTTGGGGTGAAAAGCCAACAATAGAAGAATAAAATAAAAATTATTAAATATAAAATTATTATTGCTCCCCCAAGTGAAGTCATCCCCAGTTAATTTCTGGGTGGGAAAACAGTATAAATATGAGGCGCCCCTCATTGTTACATATCACAGCAGCGCAACAGCACAAGTGAGGTGCGCAGTTTCTAGCAGAAGTGCAGCTACACAGCAGCTCAGAAGAAGATTGTTTTTCAGGGTTTCATCTTTGGAAAGCATTTCCATATTTTTCTTTTCTTTCTTCATTGTACTCTGGTCTCAGAATTATTATCTCTAGACGAAGGTTGTTGGGTTTTCTCCCTATTGGGTTTCCCAGGTGAAAAATACGTGTTATTGTTTTCTGCTTTGTCTATCTTCTAGTGATCCTATTGATAAATGCAATTAAGATATACTGCTATAATCTTTAAGAAAATATAGCAGTTTACTTGTGTTGCTCAGTCCATGGTAACCTTCAGCAGAGGCACACCAGCAGATCCATTGTCCTCAGTTCCTGTGCACAGCAGAGAGAACAATGTTGATGAGGGTGTTGCAGTAGCAGCAGGGAGGCACAGTTATAGAGAGAGGTAGAAGGCACATGCATGCTCAGCCTTGGGTTATTTTCAGTTTAGTTGTCAGTTCAGAGCAAAGTGTCTTTTCTATTTGCAGTTTGCTTTTCCATTTTTAGCTAGTGAGTGATTCAAGTGATTTCATTCTTAACCTAGGGGACAGATCAGCATCCATGTGCCAGACTTAGGTTATTAACTTATTTCCAGTTTAGCTGTTAATTCAGAATTAGAAAGTGCTTTTTCTATTTTAAATTTGTTTTTCCAGTTTTAGCTAGTGTGTATGAGTTGTGGAGTGATTCCATTCTTAGACTAGGGCACATATCCCAAGGTTAGAAGGGGCATACTGCATGAAGCTTAGTCCTATTCCAGTTTAAGTGCAGTCATCTGGGAGTCCTCAGTCCAGTGCATGCATTCATGCAGGCTGAGGTTTTATATAAAAGAAAGAAAGGGTCTTCACTGCTTTGATATGCACAGTTAGGATTTTGAAATGATTGCATTGTACAGTTCTTTACTTTCCAGTTAATAGAGAAAACAGATGTTTCAGTTAATGAGTGCTGCAGAATCCTAGAACTTTCTGTTCATACTTCATAGGCTTCAGTTATCAACGTATTCTTAGATCTACAATTCTAACTGGAAGTTTTGAGAGTTTTCAGTTTTTGAAGCTATCTAGGTTGTAGGAGTGCAGGCCTTGTTACCATGTCCAGAAAATTTAACAGTAAGTCAGTATCAGAGCTTCAGTGGATTTTCACCCTTGTTATGGGTCTTTTAAAAATTATATACATTGATGACTAGATCCCAATCTAATGTGACTAACAAAGAGCTGGAGGAAAGTTTCATGAAGTTTGTAGAAGAAATAAGGCAGTTGGTACATGGTAAATGTAATGTCCTCTTCTGCTTGATCATCATGAATTAACCCGCTAACCTATCCAACTCCCATAGGTTCGAGCGGGTACTGATAAACAGGGAATTAATTAATTAATGATGCCACACAGGACAAAAGCACACCATTAGTCAATAGCAGATAAAGAGGACCACTTAAGCAATATCAAGCGACATGCGCAACATGCGGGCCCTAAATCAAAATGTATGCAACATGCATCATTAAAGTTGCATGCATGCATAAGTTAAGTGGCATGCAGCATGCATAGGTCAAAACGGAATAAAAGAAGCCGAATCAAGTTCTCTAGGTATCTATTGTTATTATTCATTGTTGAGAATTGGTTTGAGAGCTCTGAAAGCTTCTTTAGGGTTGAGCCTTGAGGATGATTTGCCTTAGCCAACATTGGTTTCGACAGTGAAATCTACCCATCTTAGTCAATTCAGAGGATAGATCATCCAGATCTGTCATTGAGCTTCAATACTACAGAGTACTCATCATTCTTTACAGGGATTCGAGGGCATCCAAAGTAGTTGAAAAATTTGTGAGGGTGCATCATCTTACACATCTTGAGGGCACATTTCCTGGCTCTCACTGTGGGCGTCTTACTGGATTCAGTCTAAAAGGTGTACTATCTAGTCGTCATTGGCAACATATTCTTTATCCTTTTCACAAAGACAACATTGGAAAGCTATTCCACAAAGGGCATATTGCTCTCTCATATTCTGAGGGACGCATTCTTCATTATCCAGCATTGAGGGAGCATTCTTCTTGCCCATCTCATGGAAGGCACACTCATCTAACCAGTTGAGGCTCTATCAGTCATACTATTCACTGGACGAATTGTTATTGATCATGTTGTTGCTTCAAGGAATCCATCCTAGTATTTCTAAAGTTATTTGCATTGATTTGACACCAGAGGAGGGCATGATCTTGCATGGGTGAATTAATCTTTGGAGCAACTACAACCTCCTGACCTAGAAGTTGATGCATGGCCTGCATGTTTTCTTTATAAGCTTAGCCTACTCCAGTGCATCTCATTAGTATGTCCATGCTTTGATTTTAGTCTTGTTTACATTGTAGATCTGAATATTTGTAATTTCTGGGGCATGCAACTTAATTATTTTTCATGCAAAATTACTATTGGCCAAATAGTACATTACACTCCTAAATAAAATGCCAAACTTCACAACAAACCCTACACAACGTCAGAATACAACAATTTGGTATATTACAGTAAAGGACCCATGGTACCTAATATAGAGTCTTCATTACACTAGAGTCTTCATTTCACGACCCAATCTCTCAAGGAAAAGAGGAGATGAACCCTTGGGGAATGAAAGATAACACCCCTCTGAGCTCATCATCACCACGGACCTATCACAGACCCACTTTCAACCTTCAGATGAAGATCCCAGAATATAACTTGGCCACAAAGTGGAAGTGAATACTCGGTAAAGCAAGTGGGTCCTACAGTGTTTGGTTGGCACAACTCATACATGGGTTTGAGAGATGGAATGCTAAAAACCTTATAATAAACTTTAGTAATAGTTTGAAGATGCACTAAATCAGAGAACACCTTGTAACTGGGATAAGCCTTGTTATGCCACCTTCTGTCGGTATACCAGTATCACATACTTATTTTTGCTTTTTCCCAAAGGATGGGAGTCCATCTTTGCTACTCTTGGACTCCCCATGATGTGAATGTAATTTTGCATAATGGATGATCAGAGGATACGTATGAACTGCTTTATGCCATACCATGATGATAATGATGATGTGTACCTACTAAATCAATGAACAAGAATGCTTAGTGATTGTCCAACAAGTATAGCTAGCAATATCACCCTTAGGTAGACAAGGGTGAAAGAAGTGTCGTTTGTTCAATAGCCAAGGCACCAAGGCTACTCTAGGTATTGTTAAGAACTTTTACCCCTCCTTCGGGCCCACCTTTGCCTCCATCCATTATCTATATCCACTTCATTTATTTTATGTAATACCTCTAGTCAAGACTTGATAAATGGATTCTAGACCTCTCCCCTCTGTGACCTCTTCTCGCTCGGTAAAGCAAGTGGGTCCTACATTGTTTGGTTGGCACAACTCATACATGGGATTGAGAGATGGAATGCTAAAAACCTTATAATAAACTTTAGTAATAGTTTGAAGATGCACTAAATCAGAGAACACATTGTAACTGGGATGAGCCTTGTTATGCCACCTTCTGTGGGTATACCAGTATCACATACTTATTTTTGCTTTTTCCCAAAGGATGGGAGTCCATCTTTGTTGCTCTTGGACTCCCAATGATGTGAATGTAATTTTGCATAATGGATGATCAGAGGATATGTATAAACTGCTTTAGGCCATACCATGATGATGATAATGATGTGTACCTACTAAATCAATGAACAAGAATGCTTAGTGATTGTCCAATAAGTATAGCTAGCAATATCACCCTTAGGTAGACAAGGGGGAAAGAAGTGTCGTTTGTTCATTAACCAAGGCACCAAGGCTACTCTAGGTATTGTTAAGAACTTTTACCCCTCCTTCAGGCCCACCTTTGCCTCCATCCATTATCTATATCCACTTCATTTATTTTATTTAATACCTCTAGTCAAGACTTGATAAATGGATTCTAGACCTCTCCCCTTTGTGACCTCTTCTCACCACGAGGACCTCCAGTTATCCATGGTGTTTCAGGATCAATCGTTTGTTTCGAGGAACAACGTGACGGGTTATCTGGGCTTCCTTGTAGAAAACTGGAGCATTACTAACGCCAAGTAGAAGGAGTTGTTCCCCCTTAGACTTGAAGTATAAAGTCTTTCCTCCCTTATGCCCGAAAAATAAATGAGGGCATATTAAGCAGCTTCTAGTAGAAGACTCCTTGTACCTACAAAAAGTCAAATTCGAAGTCGAAGACCAATGGAAACAACAAGTCAAACACAAAAAGGATCAAGGCAAGCAAAACTTGCCCATAAAAAAAGGCCTCAAAAAGCAATGAAAATAAAAAAACGCTAAGGTCTCAAATACAAAAGAAGTACAATAAAGAAGAGTGCCATAATAAAATGAAGACTAGTCCTTGAAGACCAAGTCCAAGTTAAACCTGCCAAGCAAATAAAGTAAAAGGGGGGTGGTGAGTCTGATTGCCAAGGTCCTAGGGGGTAGTACCTCTGTTCAGACCCAAATTTGACCAATTTTTATGCCTTATATCTTCTTATATGATCTTCGTGACAGTCTCATACCCCTCATTTTCTATAACTTCGATTTAAACATTGACCCAAATCGATAACTAAAGGCCCATAACTTGTCTTTAACAATTCTCTCTTGTTTTTAATTAAGTTTTGAGAGTTTCTAATGCAAAATCTCACTCATAATATTATACTATGAATTCTTGTACTAATGCTCTAGCACCAGGATGAGAAGCGTGGGAACGTTTCAACGATAATCCCTCTATGAGAATCTTCATGAATAACCAGAAAAGCAAATCAAATTCAGAACTCTGCACTTCCAGTACCTGACCCGACACTCAATCCGGCACCCAGATTTTCAGCAGTCAAAATTTCTGAACTGCCATATTGTGCCTCGATCTGTGTGCAAGTGGGAGCATATCTCTCCAAATGGTCTAATGGGTTTGAAGACAAAATATCCAGCTACAAAACCCAGAAATCTTTTCGCCAAATTCACAACCACCAGGGAGATATCAAAGAGGTATTTTTCCAAATTTTGTCAAATTGCAATTTTTGGGTTGGTTGTTTCTAAACGAATTCTGAAATTGGGGAAGTTTGTTTCAGGTTGTTCAGACTTGATCTAAGTGTATAAATAGTAGGAGGGTGCAGGTGTGTGGATGGAATGTAAAGGGGGAACATATCTTATTTGTTTCTGAGAGTAGAATTCTGTTGTAGTGTTGTATTTTATAATAGAAGTAATTTTGAAATTTCTTGAATGTAGTGTTAGAAACAAATGGCATCCTGAGTCTGGAAGGGCCCCCAACTCGGGTATGTTTGCAGAGATTAGTTAATTGGTGTGAATTTAGATTGTAGCAATTTCTTTCAATGGTAGTTCGAGAATGATTTCGCTATGCTTCCTATTCATCTGAAGTTGTAGATTAATGGTGGTTTGAAATTAAGGTGTCACAGTAGTTTGTTTTCATTTATGGGTTGAGACAGTTATTTGGTCGTTTAAAAGAAAAGCAGATTTTGTGTCAATAGATGTGGATTCGATTAATTGGAGATATGGCTCAGACACATTATTTCAAAATAATGGATTGACTGCATTGCAGGAGTTATTTCCTGTTGATGAGAGCTTAAGGTTGAATTTCCTTTTAATCCCAGTAGTAGTGGCTCATTCCTGGTTAAAAGATAAGAATGTGACTGTAGTAAAATATCAAGGACCACTACAATTTCCTTTGATGATTAAATTTCCATCTTCTGAAATCTTTGAGTTAACTTTAATATACCAAGACTGGTGGTTTGAATTTCATTACAACACCACTTTTTGGAGCTTGGATTCAGTTCTCAAAGTATTAAAGACAGTTGGAAAACAGAGTATTGATGATCTACTGGAATATTCTCACGGTGTTGAATAGTTTTTGGTTACATTTTGGGAAAGTATACTTTTCTTGTGAATAACTTTGAAGGGATGCAGTTTGAAAGGGTGGAATAAAAGGACCAGATTAGTACCAAACCAGTACTAGATGTGTTTTGACGCTTTGTTCTCATTTGGACTTGATTTGATTCAGAAAGTTTTTAATTAGTTTAATAGAATAAGATTGGTTTTTACTCCAATCTTGCACATATAGTGTCGGTGCCTCAAAGCTTACCTTCCCGGGTTGACAATTTAATGTCAGCTATTATTGGTCATATATTTTTACTGACAACCTCCTTACAATTGACTCCCTTTGTGAGACACATCCCTAGTGATTGTTCCCCGGATAGGGTCCACACGCACCATGGGACGGATAACAAACGACATGGCCAGGTGGCGCCCATTCTACCTACCTTTCATGCTCTCTCTGTGGTCTACGACCCCCATTAAATGTTGATGTTTCTCCAGGTTGCAGCATCGAGCAAACATTCTGCAGACATTCTCCCAAAGGGGTTATGTGAGTTGACCAATGGCAAGTGGAGAATGGCATTGGTGTAGCCTTGATTAGTCATGTGTGTTGACTAAGACTGAATAAGGCTCGAGATGCTTAGCCTTGATTAGTCATGTGTGTTGACTAAGAGTAAATAAGGCTAGAGGTCACATTGCATACTCTATGAGGGAGTGCTCCGTGATAGAGTGATCTATTCTATATTAGAGTGAGTTGACTTGTTTATTTGATAGGGGATTTCATCCCCTTGTAGAATATAGAAAGTCTAATTTAATGTTGAATTTGACATAGGATCTAAAGAAGTGTCGGGGACTTTTTAGAGTGGGGTCAAATCAACATTAGAGCTCTATGCGTGAATAGACATGCATGTGAGGAGATTATCATCAACAAGGACAACTTTTATATAATGAAGAAATAACCAAGTGGCAAGAAGTCAAGTCAACCATTGAAGAAGTCCCAGATAGCATTGGAGAAGTCACAAGAAAGATGGAAGACTAAACCTGCAAGTTGGCCCTGAAAATAAAATGAAACTTGAGTGAAAAAGATAAGTTGGCCTGATCAAGTGTACAAGTCAGCCGCATAGTGGAATTAAAGGCCAATTGAAGAATATAATTAAAGTGCTCCAACATTCCATTTGTTCACTCATCATCACAACATCTTCTCTGCTACTCAAGGGCACACTTTCCAAGAGGGCATAGCAAATGTCCAAGGAGTAATTTTGTGGTTTCTTATTGTCTCTAGAAGATTCGCTACCCTTGCTAGGGTTTATTGTGAAAGGTGAACCTCTTATCTTGCTAGGGTTTCTCCTCGGGAATGGGTTGTACTTGAATTTGACTGATTCTTCTAAGAAAAGTTGGCTAGGTTTTCTCCCTATTGGGTTTCCTAGAATAAAATTCTTGTGTCTATTGTGCATGCTTGTGTTTATATGATCCTTTGCTTCCACTACAATTTAAGTTGAAATTTTCAGTGTGTAATCATTCAATGAAAACTGTGGGATGAAATGAATGCTTGAAAGCATTGTGAAATAATTGTCAAGATCTGGAAATAGATTAAAAATTCAATATGTATCGTAGCAGGTTTGAAAGACAAACATTTAGCATCCTTTTGCCCTAAGTCTGGAAACTAGGGATTCCATGTTTGGACTCTTCTAGCCTAACATTGGATTCAATCCTAGTGTCCTAAAGGTCGCCTTTGCAGGGCGCATCTATTTCTGGAGTTAGATTCCACATTTGTCAAATTTCAATTTTGACCTATTTTTTGTTGGGACTAGGGTTTATGGATTAGATTTCAGATTTCTGTCAGAATGGTGTCCAGTCTCAAAATAGAAGATAGATTGGATGGTGCAGGTCCAATTTAAAAGAAGGATCTTTCAAAAGTCAAATACTTCAATCATCAGAAATTTGGTCACTATGCTTTCCAGTGTCCTCGGAAGGAAAGAAAAGAAAAGCAGCATGCATCAACAATCAATGTTGATGAGCATCCACTATATAAGAAGACAAAACTTGACAAGAATGCAAACAAGCTTCAGAAAGACTATTTCTTTGTCTTCGCTCTCACAAGCACTATTATAGATAGTAGTGATACCTGGTTGCTAGACAGTGGTGCTTCTAGGCACGTGACAAGTTACAAAGATTACGTGAAAGTTACAAAGATTCTCTCAAAGATTTGATGGAGAAGAACTCAACATTACAGGTGGAACTTGGAGACAGTGCCAAGCATGCAGTAAAGGGAGTTGGAACATCATCGTTTTAGATAGATTCTAGAGATTCTCTACATATGAAAGATGTATTGTTTGTACCAGAATTGAAGAAGCATATACTCTCCATTTCAACATTGGAGGATAGAGGCTACAGAGTTGCGTTTGTGGATGGTCGAGTTCTTGTATGGCCTAAGGGCTCGAGCATAGACTCAGCAGAAGTGATTGTTGTTCAAGACAGAGAACTATACATATTGACATGATGTCCAGCCCAAGTATTGGAAAATGATAATATCAATATATGTGAGCTATGGCATCGGATATTTTCTCACCTACACTGCAGGGCTTTGCCAACATTGAGGAGAATGGTCATAGGTCTTCCAGAGCTCCAGGTAGAGCATGAGGGTGTTTGCAGAGGTTGTGCACCTGGCAAGAATGCCAAGGGTTCTTTTTCGAGCAATGATATTAGATCCAAGGAGATCTTACATCTTGTGCATTCAGATGTATGTAGACTGATAACGGTATCATCTATGGGTGGCTTCTTGTACTATGTGACATTCATTAATAATTTATCTCAGAAGACATGGATCTATTTCATGAAGCCCAAAGATGAGGTTTTCAACAGGTTGCAAGAGTTTAAGGCTCAGGTAGAGAATTGACAAGAAAGAAGATCAAGATTTTGAGGTTGGATAATGGAGGAGATTTTACCTCCAAAGAATTCAATGATTTCTTAAAGGAAGCAAGGATCAAGAGGGAATTGACAGTTCCTTACAACCCTCAGCGGAATGGAGTTGCGAAAAGGAAGAAAAGGTCCATTGGGGAAATTGTGAAGGCAATGATTCATGATCAAAACTTACCCATGCTCTTATGGGCAGAGGCGTCCAGCACAGCAAAGTATGTTTAGAGCAAAAGTACTCACCAAATATTGGGGGGCAACTCCTAAGGAGGCATTCACAGGAGTGAAGCCAGAGATCAGTCACTTCAGGATCTTTAGTTGCCTAGTATACATCCATGTGTCGAAGGAGAAGAGGATGAAGTTGGAACCTTCTAGGAAGAAGGGTACTTTTGTGCAATATAGCAAGCCTTCGAAGGCTTATAGGATCTACATTCTAGGACAACGCCATATTCAGATTAGTCAGGATGTGACCTTTGATGAGGAGGTAGCCTTCAAGAGGTCTAAAGAGTCTCACATGGAGATTGATGGTGAGGAGCATGAGGCTCTGAAGGATGAGGGTACAAATCCCTATATTCCAGTTGTTCATCCTTCAAACTACCAAGAGGATTCTGTAGAGGCAGCAGAGCCAGTGGATATACCTAGAAATGTTGTCATGACTAGGAAGAGGCCAGCATGGCTTCATGATACTTTGCAAGATATAGAGAACCATGCAGCTCCCAATGGTACTTTCTGTTAAAATTTGTGCAACTTCATAAGCTATTCTTATTGTTCTTGTATTGTACCTCCTACTGGAGATGAACTTATTGTAATCAATCATACAAACCGTAGAAAGAACAATGTAGACCTTGGGAAGCAAGCAAAAGAATGGATAAAATATAAATTATGTTGCTCCCCCAAGAGAAGTCGGCCCCAGTTAAATTATTAGTCGAGAATCTGTATAAATAGGAGGCGCCCCTCATTATTTCACACAGCAGCACAAGCAAAAGTTCGCAATTTTTTGGGAGAGAGAAGTTCACATCTACTGGAGGAGAAGACTGTTTTTAGGGTTTCTATCTTTGGAAAGCATTTCCATATTTTCCTCTTTCTTCATTGTACTCTGATCTCATAATTATTATCTCTAGACAAAGGTTGCTAGGTTTTCTTCCATCTAGGTTTCCCTGGTGAAAAATAGTCGTGTTATTGTTCTGTGCTTTATCTATCTTTTAGTGATCCTATTGATAAATGCAATTAAGATATACTGTTATAATCTTAAGAAAATTTAACATGGTATCAAAGTAGTGCTAGAAGAACCCATTGTCGGAACTCTGTCGGAAACCTGTCAAAACTAGGGTTTCATCTTTCAAGGTCTTCACTCAACCTTTTGGCAGCAAAAGAGCATTGGGAATTTTGCTCTAAGGAGGGCGCATCTTTTGGTGAAGACAAAATTCAATTCTGAGAATTTTCAATTTTTTACCTACTCCCTCCACAGTTTTGACTCGACTCTACCTCTTCTCAACTCGCCTCTCTAGGGCGCATTTATCTGTGGAGTCAATTTTCCAAAACTCCAACCTTCAGTTTTGACCTAGTCTCTGCTAGTGTTATAGATCTAAATCTATAGTCAAGATGATCAGCATGAAGGTTGAAGATCGTCTGGAAGGAGCTTCCAACTTCATCCCCTGGAAGTCTAGGGTTATTCTTCTACTAGAAGAAAATGACCTATTACAGTGTGTAAATGAAAAGGTCCCGAAATCAGAAGCTGAAGAAGACAAACCTCGTTGGAGGAAGAAAATGATGCCAAAGCAAGAAGGATTTTGGTGGACTCAGTTAGAGATCACTTGGTCCCTCAGATCTCAAAAAAGATGACAACGAGGAAGATTTTCAAAACCTTAAAGAAGTTATTTGAACACAGTAATATCAATGTGACTCATACATTGAGGAATAAACTGTTGAATATGAAGATGACGAAGTCCGAGAATATTGCCTCATATTTCATGAGGATCACCGAACTCCGGGACAAGCTAAAGTCCAGTGGAGACAATCTTGAAGAAAAGGATCTCGTTATGACCACCTTAAATGGTCTCCCACCATCTTGGGAGTCTTTCATCAAAACTATAAGTGGTCAAACCAAGTTGCCCAAATTTGATAAGCTATGGGCATAATGCACTCAGGAAGAAATGAGAATAGCAGCACACCAAAGACTTCATGGTGCTCAACCTGAGGAGAATCAAGCGTTCGGAGTTCTTCTTTTAAGAAATGATATGAAGATCTAGACTGTGATGATCGTTAAGCAAGCATATGAAGATCAGTGGACTCTAACAGTGGGAGCCCACCCACAAAACTATAAAAGATAAGTATTTGATTTTACGTGCTCTAGTAGATTAGATCTGGTTGTTTTTTAATATATTTTACACAGATCTACATTTCTATTTTGGTGGAGAGGACACACACAAAGTTGCTTTGGCACACACATTGCCAAAGAGATATTTCTTGCTCATAGCTTTTCAGCCAGAGAGTGAGAGAGAAGTTCGCAGAAGAATTTTCAGAGAGTGAAACAGAAGAAATTTCCCAAAGATCGATAGAGTTGCACAGGAATATCGTTAGAGGCCTTACAGCTGACGCAGGGAGGTTGTACAGTGACGCATGTCGTGATGCAGGCACAGCCCGGGTGATGTCAACAGACCGTACGCGATCATACGGGTGACACAGAAGACCGTACATGTGACGTCAACGTCTGTACGGTGACGCAGAGGTTGTACAGCTGACGTAGGGGCATGAGGGTGACGCAGGGAGCCGTATAATCTTTGTGGGTGTTTTCCTTAGCGAGATTCTGTTGTACAATTTTGCCACGTTGGGTAAAATCGATATTTGGATTGTATTGTTCTATATCTTGCTAATAAATATCTTCTCAGACTGCTGCACCGGTTTTCCCATCTTGGGTTTTTCCGAGGGTTTCCATACCCAAAAATATTGTTGTCTATATTGGTGTGATTGCTATTATATGTTTTCTCAGTATTTATTTTTCGCTGCATTATTTGTGAAGAAACTCATTTGTGGTTAACAGTAATAATAAAAATATATACTGTGTAGCTCAAGATTGAGTTTTAAGGAAATTTACATTCAATTCGCCCATCCAGTCAATACGTAGCTATTTGTGTGATCAATCTTATGTATGATGGATCACTGATGAATAGTGAACAATCTTGAAGTACTAATGATAGATCTGAGTGATCTACCCTGGAAGTGACTAGGGCAGATAGATTTCGCTGCCGAAAACCCCTGTTAGCCAAGGACTTTAGCCCTCAACCGCAACTTTGCTCACCGAGCTCTCAAAACCAATTCTTAAAAGTGAATAATAAGCATGGATTTTTTTAGGGTTCCATTTGCCTTGTTTTATAGAGTTGAGGTTGCATGCCTTGATTTTAGATGCATGCAAGCTAATTGCCACATGCCGCATGCAAGGTGAATTAAGGCTCACATGCTCCGCATGCTTGTTGATAACTGCTTAGATGGCCTCTTTTAATCTATTGATGACTTGATAACATTTAAGTAATGTTCTTTCCTGCTCCCGATACTATTAGTCCTCGGCCAATTCCCCTTTTTATCAATACCCACTCGAACCTATGGGAATTAAATAGGTTAACGGGTGTCTCTGGCTGCTTAATTAGAAGAGGACATTATAGTCCTCCCCGCTCGAATTTGCTTGTCCTCAAGCAACTGTAAACTAGGATGTTGCAATACTTGTTCTCCTTCCCATGTAGCATCTTCAATGCATAACTATTTCCATTGTACTAAGTATTCTCGAATTACCTTGTTCCTTAATTTTTTGTCTTGGACCTGTAGAATTTTCTTTATAATCAACACTAGGATTCCCTCATCATCCAATGGAGGTAGCTCAGTCAATGGAGTAATTTGTTGTCCCATTGTTTTCTTAAGGCTTGACATATGGAACACCTTATGGATTTTACTCTCTCGGGAGGCTCGAGCTCGTAATCCACTTCCCTAACTTTTCTAATTGTTTTGTAAGGACCATAGAAGCGAGGCTTCAGTTTTTTTGCTCCCTTTGTCTTGAGTGATGACTGTCCATAAGGTTGTAGTCGCAGGTATACCAAATATCCCACCTCAAAACTGCGCTTGATCATGTGTCTGCCTGCGTACAACTTTTGTTGGTTTTGTGTTGTCTGTAGATTTTCTTTTAAGTATCTTAAGAATATCCTGATTGTCCTGGATCCAATCTTTTGCTTTAGGTGCTCTATTATCCCCAAATACTAAGTCTACAAAATTTAATGCCTCATAGCCATACAATGCTTTGAAAGGAGTCATCCCAATAGACATATGGTGTGTAGTATTATAGCAGTATTCTTCAAGATGCAACCATTTAATCCATGTCCTTTGTTGCCATGCTACATAATTCATTAGATATCCCCCAATCCATGTGTTGACTATCTCTGTCTGTCCATCGCTCTAAGGGTGATAACTCGTGTTGGTAGCTAATTTTGTCCCCACCAACCTGAAACGATCCTGCCAAAAGGCACTAGTGAACTTGTTATCTCTGCCACTGACGATGGTCTTAGGTAGTCAATGTAATCTAAATACCTCTCTTAAAATAACTTTGTTGCTTGTGTTGCGGAATAGTCGAACGAAATGGCAAAGAAATGGGCGAACTTAGTCAATCTGTCCACCACTACATATAAGCAACCCTGTAATGAAATCCATCGAGATGATTTCCCACTTTTGCTTGGGTATAGGAAATGGTTGAAGTAACCTTGTCGAATGAGTGGGTTATCTTATTTTGTTGGCAAGTACTGCATTCCCTGACATGCTGCACTACATCCTCCTTGAGGCCCTTCCATGAGAACCTCTCTCTGGTCTCTCTGTATTTCTTTAAGAAACCCTAATGTCCTAACAGTGGTGAATCATGTGAAGCCTGTAAAATATTTTTCTTTAAGGCGGACTCGGGAATTAAGTAAATTCTATTCTTGTAGTAAATGATGTCATCAATCACCCTGTACCGTCGACTTGTATCTACTCGTCCAGTAACTCACAAGTGAATTTATTCTTAGACTATTCAACCAAAAGGTGAGATTTCCAGTCTGTAGATATGCTCATGAGAGATAAGGTGGTTGGTCGTCTCGATAGTGCATCTGCTACCACATTGTTCTTTTCCTTCACATATTCAATCTCAAAGTCACAAGCATGGACCTTGTTAACCCACTTTTGTTGTCTTTCATTTAATTCTTTTTGTTCCAAAAAGTACCTAAGGATGTCATGATTTGTCTTGATTTTAAACCTGCTACCTACCAAATATTGTCTGAATTTTGTTAAAGCATGCAGGATTGCTAACATTTCTTTATCATATATGGAGTAGTGGCGTTCATAATCTTTAAGCTTTCTACTTTCAAAGGTGATCGGATGGTGGTTTTGCTTTAACACTGCTCCCATGCCCTCCCCTAAAGCATCACATTCTAAAATGAATGGATGAGTGAAGTCAGGTAAGGCCAAAACGAGACATGAACTCATAATCGTTTTCATCCCCACAAATGTTTGTTGTGCCTCAGCTGTCCAACTGAATGCCCACTTCTTTGTAAGATCTATGAGTGGTGTTGTCAACTATGAAAACCCTATAACATACCTCCTATAGTAACTGCAAAGGCCTAAGAATCCTTTTAATTATGTTACATTCTTTGGTGTAGGCCAATCCAGAATGGCTCTAATCTTTTCCATGTGAACCTGTACTCCATTGGTGCTTACTACATGCCCTAAATATAACATTTCCTACATACCGAACTCGCATTTGGACATTTTTGCATGCAAAGATTGTTCTTCTAGAATTCCCAACACTTCATCGAGTGTCTTAAATGCTCTTTCCATGTTTTACTGTATATTAATATGTCATCAAAGAATACAAGGAGAAACTTACGCAACTAAGCCTTGAAGGTGTGATTCACACCGGATTGAAAAGTAGCTGGTGCGTTTGTAAGCCCAAAAGGCATGACCAGAAATTCATAATGTCCATAGTGGCAACGAAAGGTTTTCTTTGCAATATCTTGATCCCTCACCCGAATCTGATGGTACCTTGATCAGAGGTCAATTTTAGAGAAGTACTTTGCTCCCTGCAACTCATCCATCAACTCATCAATTCTAGGAATGGGGTACTTGTCCTTGATAGTATTCTTGTTAAGGGCCATGTAATCAATGCACATTCGTAAAGTCCCATCCTTCTTCTTGACCAATGCCACTAAGGATGCAAATGGACTAGAACTCGATCATATGTAACCCAACTAAAGTAACTCTTTAATTGTCTTTTCTATTTCATCCTTATACCTTTTCGGATGCCTGTAAGGAGTGGTCATTATGCCTGCAAGGAGTGGTCATTATTGCCTGGGTACCCTCCTCTAGCTCAATGATGTGCTCGAACCCACGATCGAGTGGCCTACCCGCTGGGAGATCTCGTGTTTCTATAGCAATGCCCGAATGCCTGTGGGATGTTGTGTGGTGCTATCTGGAGGCTTCTGGAATGCGACTAAGCACTCGATTTCCCACTCTATGTCTCCTTGTCTGAGTACTGCCTCCATCCTCTGTGATGATACTGACTTGGGGGGTAATTGTTCATGCCCCTCAAGACTATACTCTCTTGCGATCCTGTCCCTGAGACTCCATCTCCATGGTCTAATAATCTATGGTATACTTCCCTATAGGGTAGAGCCATTGAACCCCTAGCACTACATTTGTATCTACTACATTTACCACATAGAAAGAATTGGTCATATTGTAATTCCCCAATGTTACATTTAGCTTAGGAATCCAATGGGTGCACTCCATGTTGTTATTACCTGTCACTGCTACTGTAAACCCCTCAAACTCCTTTGTCCGAATGCCCCACCTAGCTATCCATGCAGCATCTATAAAGTTGTGGGTTGCACCACCATCAATCAGCACACCCACTATGTGGCCCTATATTACTCCCCTGACTTGGAGAGTGTGAAATCAAGGTACTCCTGACAATGTAGCAATAACACCGCCCTTGGGCTCTCCTTGAAGTGACTCCTCTGCTGCTCCAACTTCCTTTACTTGTCCCTGCTCCTGATCATCCTCGTCCTCCCCACTATCGAAAGACCTTGATATAATAGGCCTTAGCTTTTCCCGAACACCTACGGCCTGGGACCCATGGTTCTTGGCAACTGAAATACAATTTCTTTCTTTTTAGTTCATTTTAGTGTCATCATCTATCCAATTCTTTTTTGGACACTCTTGCTGGAAAGGTTTCTTATCTTTGTCTTTGATTCGGAAAGTTGTTTTAAGGGGAAATATGTTTTTTGGAACTGAACCTTGTAATTCCCTAGTTATGTTGATGGCATCCTATAAGGTGGATGGTTTGTAGGATTTCATCCATCCATGTAAAGGCTCGGTCAAGGCTTCTGTAAATAGCATAACAAGTCTGCTCTCTGAAACATCTGTCACCATGACTGCAACTCCCTTAAATTCTGATATGAAGGTCTTTGAACTCCCTGTCTATTTGAGCTGAGCTAACTCTCTGAAATGTATCTCAAGGTCCCTCTTATCAAAGTGCTCCATGAGCCTCTATGTGAAATCATTGTATGAAGTGATGGTGTTGTGACCCTGTGTCACTAGCCTGTGGTACCACCACTATGGGCTTCCCCGTCCAAATGCAAGGTAGCCAACTTGATTGCATCTGCTTCAGTCATAGGGTTTAGTTGGAAGTAGGTATCCAACTTCTGCACCCATATTCTCGCTGAACAGCTACGTGCCCCATCAAAATTGGGGATGGTCAGCTTCCCCACTGTCCTATGCAATTCATAATTCTGATTGAATCCCTTGTTAAATCCTCTTAGACGTTTCTACATTCATATTGGAGAAGTCTGAAAATGACATAGTTGAATGAAAATCATCCCCCAGGTCCCTGTATTCCTATAGATAGGCCCCGAATGGCTCACTCCGCTCAACTGGCATGATCGGTCCTGTGGTGGGATTCTCCAAAAACTGAGGCATGGTAGGTCTGGAAGACTTGTGGTATATGTGAGGAGTATTCTGCAAGTAGTATATTCATGTCTTCCACTATCACTGGTGGATCCCTTCTCACCCTTCGTGACGTGTAATTTATGTTGGTCTTTCCCTAGTTTATCGGCTAACCTATTTATTGCACTTAATACCTCTTTTGGCCTTTACCCAAATTGTTCATAGCACTGATGAGGCTATGGAAAGCCATCCTATCCTCTTCTTTGGAGGTGCCTTTTTCCCTGTCAGCCCGTGAATCTGTCATATCCTCTGATTCTGTATCCTCTAGACTAATCTCCTCTAGATCTAAGTCTTTTGTGTACTTACCCCTTCTTCTTTTGTATGTCACAAAAGTAGTGTCTTCTGGATTCATCTAAGTTGTTATTGCAAGTTCATGTTCAAGCCCACAGCTTGCGAGGAACATGCTTTAATACCACTATAATATCCCAAACTTATATTTTCTTCTTCTGTACTAGTTCAGTTGAGGTATTGTTTATTGGTTCAAAGTTTTTTTTATGTTTATAACTTATAAAATTAAATTGCATGTAATAGCATGATAGTGCACAAACACCGATATGATAAAAACTCATATTTATAATGAAACTAGCTTCAAATATACTGTAAGGACATACCAATAATCATAGCTTGGGTTGTTGATCAATACAAAAGAGACATGCATGACATGCATCCAGTATAGCTCCAAAATGTGATGATCCATTCACTCAATTCGCCCATGCAAAAGAGATACGCCCTCCTTCTGAGATGATCCTTTGCAATTACTTCAATGAGAGGAATGGAGTGTTGGCAATTCTCGACTAGTGTAATATGGACCCTCTAAAGAGTTTAATGAAGATATGCAGATCATGTGAGGTCTTCTAGGTCATATATGAATTGCTTCTCAAAATTAGAAGTCGCCCATGCAAATAAATACGCCCTCCTCTTCTTGTATTCAATCGCAACTACTCTGAATGAACAAGAATAGTCTCTGAAATCACTGGGTAAGGTAATATGGACCTTCTAAAGAGATTGGAAGGAACATGCAAAACAAATACTGTCTCCCAGGTCAAATACGAATTGCCTCCAATGTATTCAATTCGCCAATGCAATCAATATGTATCTCTTTGTTTGATCAATCTTATGTATGTTGGATCCCTGATGAATAGTGAACAATCTTGAAGTATTGATGATAGGTCTCAGTGATCTACCCTAGAAGTGATTAGGGGAGATAGATTTCGCTGCCGAAAACACCTCTTAGCCAAGGATTTGCGTCGCCAACCCCAACTTTGCTCGTCGAGCTCTCAAAACCAATTCTCAAAAGTGAATAATAATCATGGATACCTTTAGGGTTCGAATTGCCATCTTTTATAGAGTTGAGGTTGCATGACTTGATTTTGCATGCATGCAACCTAATTGTCATGTGTCCCATACAAGGTGAATTAAGGCCCGCATGCTAGTTGATAACTGCTCCGATGGCCTCTTTTAATCTACTGATGACTTAATAGCACTGAAGTAATGTTCTTTTCTGCTCCCGGTACTATTAGTCCTCAGTCAATTCCCTTTTTATCAATACCTGCTCAAACCCATGAGAATTAAATAAGCTAACAGGTGTCTCTGGCTGCTTAGTTAGAAGAGGGCATTACATATTTTATTAGACAGACTTTGATCACGGAAATGGAACCCACGTATCATCGAGTATATCGGGGACCCCCTTAGGTATCCTGAAACCTATCTATCTCAAGCCTAGGCTTTGGAGGAAAGATTTTACTACTCGATTTCATGGTTATGAATCCTATTCATTGATGTATATGCGCCACATGGTTATTTATTTCATTGTATCATGCTTTTGTTTATTCATGATTGTGTGCTATTATTTTATATGGTGTGATGTTATATTGAGATTAATGGTTAATGGTATAGTTGCTTAACTTTGAACATTAACGATTATGAGTCACTTTTAGCCTGAGTGTTGCTAGCTTCCACCTTTGCTTACCCCTTAGGCACCTCTTCTAAAATCAATGTTAGGTGTATACTTGAAGTTGTCCTAAAATAGCCTCAAGCAATATCCTAGCCAGGGTCTCCGGCTTGGATAGTCTGAAATCGTTCAATGTTGGATCCACGAAACCTAAAGTGACGAATTTCCAGTTGGTAGTGTCACGTTGGGTAGAAATTCACAGTTGTGTCAGGTTAGCAGCCAATCAGCTTGCCCATCTTCTTGTGTTGCTAAGTTGTGCATCAACAAGCCTTATGATGTTCAACTCATGCCCTGTTCCAAAAGGATATGTCAGTCGAAAAATACAATCAGAAGATCCAAGTTTTGGAGTCCAAGGCCCAAGTCTTTGTAAATCTGGAACTTAGACATCTTTGCCTCAAACCTCATGACAGAAATTCGAACTGAGATAAGAATGTTTAAACCTTACTCTTTGGAAAAGGCCATTACTATGGCTAGAAGAACAAAGAGTTAAAGTTGAAGCTACAAATAGAAAAATGCTTGGATCTAGTAAAAGATGTTATAGTACATAGATATGTTAGAAGAGCCAAGAAAGAGGGTAAGTCTGAAATACCACAAATCAGTGCGCCAAGCCATCATCACACCAAATCCTTAATCTCTCACCATCAAGCCTATGTCATAAATTCTCTCAACCTTGGTTTCAGTGACAAGTTTGCAACACTCAAAAACATTTAATGCCCAAAGACATAGACCAATCTAACTTTGAAGACTCTACAGAGGATGCTCTTCCTAACAAACCAAATAATGATTCCAGTCCACAAGATCAATCCCCTCCATTATTGGAAATAGGAGAACCCTTGATTGGCTTGGGTACACTTGAAATCTTCAAGTTTTATGCCTTAAAACAAAGGGTCCTTCTTATGGTTAATCCTGTGAATACATTGAATATCCTTGATATGAAACATAATAAGAATGTGGGCCTCCATCTTGATACTTTTGAGCACTTTCCCATCAACGTCCCAACGCACAAATCTTTTGAATGTGAAAACGTGATGCACAAGGTGTCTATCCACAAAATATTCAATGAGGCTAGAGAATACTTGTGTCACAAATGTTGCAAGCATAGATTGTCTTTTGGGTATTGTTAGCACTAGTTTCCACACTTGAAATAGTGATCTAAACCTCTGAAAATCAAAGATGGAAATCAGTACAACTCATATCAAAATTCATCCATTTGTCACCCAATGAATGTCCCCTTCGTTTGGGATGGTGCATGCCAACCTCAAGGCGGTGTCCCTAGTCTTTGTATAATGTTGCCCAGCCTATAAATCTGCACTAAAAACCAATATAACAACAACAAATAATGATCTTTGGCTTGCAATTAAGCTAACAAAAAGATAAAAAATGCTTTTGAGTGGTGGAAATTCTCGCATGCAAGAGTTTTAAATGTAAATGAATGGGAGAAAAACGCTCTAAATGATAGCAAATTATCAAAATAAAGGCTTCTTACTTTTAAAATTCCATACACGAATATATCAATGCACCAACGAATCAAAAAGAGCTAGAAGAATAGCATAGTCAAACTATTTTTGCATTAGCCAAAAGGTTGATTCCACCATAGAGATAGTTACAAAGTTGATCCAATGATGATCCCTGCATATAAATAAAGAAGTCGAGAGAGAAATGAAGAAGAATAGAGTAGTATGTTGTCGCTGCTAAGAAGAAATTCCAACATTATTTTCCTGAAACCTCACTAAATAGCTTGACCTAGTGGCCCTCATGCGCCTCCCACTAACGAATCTGACATGTGAAGAGGGAATACCTCTTCAAAAGAAACTGAATAAGAGAGAATACACCCCTCTTATGTTGGAGTTCCTCTGTCTCATGCGTGAGTTAAGTGCCCAGTTGAACTAAACTCGACCTCGTGCACTTCAGACCTAAGCTCGTGTACTTCACCCTTGACCTCATGTTCTTCACCCTGTTGCATGGCTAAGAATTCCCTATGCTCTACAGAAAGATTGGAAGGTGTTAATTACAGCCCTCAAAGGGGTTTCCCTAGTACATTCTCACGTGAAGGATACTCTTCTATGGAGAGGTCCTTACAAGTCTACAGTATATACTATTAAAAAGGATACACATACCTACAATAGTCCCAAAACAAAATTAGAATAAAGTGATATAACTGGAACCTTAAAATAATCAATTCCTGAGATCGATCCATTTTTCCGGTTGATGTCACATAACAAACCCCTTACAAAAGAGGAGATTTTATCAAAAAATGCATTTTTGGACCTTTCACATGTGGGTTGTCCAAAGGAAGTGAAAAATCCTCCCGCCCCATCTTCATTAAGTGCAAGTTCATAAAAGAGGTAGGGCAACTTCTCCTCCATGAGATAAGAACCAAAATATCACAAACCTTTATCTCCTATGGTAATGGGCATAGAGAGACCCTGGAACTCTTAGAAAAGAAAACCTTGCTTAAGGAAATCTATAAAAGGTTTATTGGAAAAGATGGCTCTCCAAAAATGACACTCTTCAACAATAAAGAAAATCCAAGTGCAAAATCAAATTGGCAAAGTTTAATCACAAATTCAAAGGAGATGAAGGCATATCTTACCTGGAGGACAGAGAGGATGATTGGCTAAATAGGCAAAAGATGTCGGTTTTTGTAGCTCAGACGGGTACTTCTACATAGGCCAAGTGTCTGGCATTTAAGGGTCGTCCAAAAGACCTCTAAGACTTGGGAGTTTCATTTTAATTAAGTGAACCATTAAAGTGAAAGTACTTTTGTTATTACTTTATGTAGAGGGCCCATGGTATTTAGTGTTCCATGGTATTGACCCCATGTATTTATATAGTGTAATATTATAAAAGGTAGCCTAGGTGAGAGGAGGATAGACACATCAGTCACACAGAATGAGTGAGTGAGATGTCATTGAGATGGTGGAGAAGGACTTCCATCCAAGTGTGCAGGTGTTGAGGCAAGGTCAAAGGAAAGGAGTAAGGGGCGGCCGAGGGTTAGCAACCAGCAAGATCGAAGGACTGATCTTGAGGTTTAAAGACTAGCAATTCTATCATTGTAATTCCTCAATGGAACCTTATCCCAAGATAAGAGCCGCTGAGTTTTATAGTTAATAAAAATCATATGATGTTGGCTTTTCCCCAGTTAGGGTTTTCCATGGTAAATTAAAGTGTCAAATGGGTGTGATTTCATGTGTTCTTCTAGTGTGTAATTAGTTAGGAGTGCAATGTGTTTTTAGTTAATAATTGCAATAAATTGTTCGAGGTTGCTAACCAGACCTAAACTCAAGAAACTAACAAAAGACCCTTTGAAATCGAGGGCAGTGTTACCCCCTAACAGGTATGGGGTGACTTGATCATTATTTCCTATGTGATCTTCCATCACATCCAACAATTCCACAGATGAAATCCATGGTATGATAATGGATATTTCCCAAAGACACTTCCAGCTTGGTCATCCCACCATGATATATGCCAGAGACAAATGGGGACATTCAATTGACACCAGTGTTATGACATATCCTCTCTACTTGACTTAAGGTAAACGCTTTCTTATGTGTGGACATGACCATAGGGGGTCTATGTTGTTACTCTATAATGGCTCACGTATCCTACATTGTTGTCTCAATAGCTAACGAAGCATCATGGTAGGGTTATAATTCTTCATTAGATGAAGTGTATGACATTGCGGGTTAGGTGTGTCCCTAGGGATTTAAGTGTGACCCTCATTTCATGTCATTTACAACATTTTACCAAAGCATTTTTTATATCATGTCATTTCGCAAGCCATTTTCACCTATTTTCATCATGTTCCCCTTTTGCAATTAACGTATTATATGTCATGTTCTAAGGTCTCTATATACCATTATTCTTATATAGGGTGCCTAAGTCAAAGTTACAAGAGTCGAAGTACTCTAAGGGAAGTGGAACTAAATAATAAATGTGAGCAATGCCCCCTTGCAATAGCCATGATCCTTATGTCCCAACTTATTAAAGCCAAATTCAAAGAAAGGGACTGCTAAAAATAAAACTAAAAGAAAGAAAAGATAAAGAAAATGAACAAGGATAATAAAAAAAATTGGCACAACGAAAGGGAGATAAAGAAAATGAACAAGGATAAAAAAAAAATTGGCACAACGAAAGGGTAACCCAAGAAGAAAATCATTCCTTTCCAAGATGTTGTGCCTTGGAGCTACTACAACGTTCCAGCAAGAACGAACCTAGAGCAAGGGGTCTAAATTTTTGGTAAAGGCCAAAGTGGGGTTGTATTGTATGGATATTTGGATTAGGGGATGTTGTCCCCCTGGATTAGTCAAGGCAAGCTCCCTTGGTTTCACTCTTAGGAGTACTTGGATTTGTGGCATAGTTGACTGCCCCTTCCATGTGTGGATGTCCACACCATGCAAGACTTTAAGCTCGTGGGTTATTGTCCAAGCCTTCTAGGGGTGACCCATTGGGGCACATACCACCTTGGTTTTATTATGCAAAGGTGATTGCGTTTTGTAAAGGGTTGTTGTCCCCTATCTAACACACCTCCCTGACCCACTTGGACCTTTCTAGCACTCAAAACCCCTCCTTTGGAAAGAAGGCCTATGATGTCATCCTTGAAAAATGAGCCTACAAGCTTTGCAAGGGAGACATTGAGGGATAAAAAGAATCTAGGGTTTAGTTGGGGCATGACATCCCCCTTTGGCTCACTATTTCATCAAGTGAAGCCTTATTTTAGTCTTATTTGTTATTTTATGTCTATTTTAGGGCTTAGTCCCTAACTTGTGGGGGATTTACCCTAAAATAGTCTAATTTATTTTTAATTTTATCAAGCTTGTAGGCTCAAGAAATTAATAAGGTAGAGGATGAAAGATAAAAATAGATCACCTCACCTTCATTGTAAATCATCAAGACAAGGGTTAAAATATATTCTTTTCTCTTACTCTATGAGGCTCTGATGTGATGTGCACTTCTCTTGGGATGCTTTTTCTTGCTTGGAGGTGAATGATGGAATGTTTGGGGTTTGATCTTACACATGCTAGAGGTTGATGCTAGACTAGTTGGAAGAACTCATGCACAAGCATGACCTAAGGTCTTCTCCTTGCTCACTTCATGTTAAATGTTGGTAAGCTATGCTCCTAGCTAGGTTAAATGGTGCATTTTGCTGGTTTGTTGGGGCATTTTGTCAACTTTTGTATAAAAAGAACGTCCTCCCTAGAAGTTCTCTTTTGCTTATTAGGGCCTTGGACTTCTTCATTTTCCATAGTTAGGCTCTCCTACCGAACTCTAGAGGTTGTTAGGTGATGCCCTAGTTTGCAAGTGTTGAAAGACATCTCAAGAGAGGGACATTGATCATTGCTCTCTCAATGCCCTAGGGATTGAAATAAAAGTCATATCCCCTTCCTTGTCATCAAAATTACTCTTCTTTTCATCAATTCATCTGTCTTTATTTGCTGCAATTTTATGCATAAAACCCTAAAAATCTGAAAATTCCAAAAACCTTTAAAATCTAAAAGATTTCAAAACTCAAAAAATATTGTGAAATTTGTAAATCTGATCCACCAAATAACTGTACCCCAGTGGGTTTATCCACTTCTTTTTAAGGGTGTCTTAGTCTGAGAGGATTAGGATATCTGAGGCTGCCAAAATGCATTGCTGCTAACTGTTAAAACAAATTTAAGGCAGACCTTGTTGGGTTATTAAATTCACTCCATTTATATTGCTATCATCCCCTCAAGGCCGAGTTTTCCGGTGGCCTTTGAAGCTCTTTTCAGCGCTTACATTCCTGTGTCAAGTGGCTAAAACTTAATTTACGGCGACTGTTTTTATCTCTGCATTTTATTTACAGTGTGTGAATATAAATTGGGAATCTGTGTCGTATTTCAGATTGTGCTAAAATGCTAATATTGTTGATGGTGATCAACAAAGTTTGAATGAACTCCTAATTTGGATCTAGTTGTCTTATTTAGATATTGTTCGACTCCATATAAGGCATTGATCCAGTTACAAGGTTGTAGAAAGGTGCTTGCATGTTTTGGTGTTTGTAGGTATTTTTAGGGACTCTCCCTTGGGTTAGGAGTTACCCAAAGAAGTTGAGAGGTTATGCTGTGGTGACATTTGGGCCTAGAGATCTCCCATATGCTTACACCTATCATTAGCATTAAGGTTGCATTACATTGCTAAATCAAGACTGCTAGTTTGCTAGTTTGAGACGCTAGGCTATGGACACATTTGGGCCTAGACTTCTACCATATACTTACCTATCACTAGCATTAAGGTTACAGTGCATTTCTTATTCAAGACTGTTAGTTTGAAGGGTAACACAAGGTACACACATATGTAAGATAAATAATCAAACCCTAGCTCTTGAAAGCTAAGGGGTAGTACTAGCACTCAAACACATGCCTATGACAGTTAATTCACGAACACCTTTCCCTGACATCACACTTATTTCATTACCTTCACCTTGCTTAGAAACTTAGGAAATGCACTTAGTCGTAGGGGTGTAACAAGAAAATCTAAATCAATTATAGTTACACCATGGTAATTTTAAGGTTATTGAGATAATTCATCAAAAGTGAGTGAGTTAATTAGAAAAGTACACTTGAAAGCCTTTTATGTTAATGTTTGCATATTATATAGTATTTTCCTAAGTCATACCATATATGGTCTAAGTCAATGTTCCCCCATGTTTCTGGGACGTGGGGATGCGAGAGCAAGGAAAACCGACATATGCAGAAGTACCCCCCCAAATTTTAGGAAACATCGAAGGGTACATTGGGGTCTTCAACATAGGGGACCCCACCAAGAATACTACCAAATTTATATTAGAATACATAAAAATTGAAAGTTGGGGCATAGGTCATTGAAGTATTTAATTTTATAATCTAAAGATTAATACAAGTTTAGAACATACATCAAGTGAATAAAATGAAATACAGCCATACATAAGCTACAACTGATAAAACAAATTCGGAAATACAACCATATTGGACAGCAAAATAAAATCGAGGCTACTGAGAAGTAAAATAGTGGATAGTGTGGCCCTTTATCATTTAATTTTTAATTTTTTGGTACGTGGGGACGCCATTTTTAGGAGGGAAACGTTTCTCTTTTGTGCTTCCTTGAGATTCCTTCAAACAAGGACGTGGGGGGGATGTTTCCAATGGAATTTCCATGTTTTCGAGACATGTAGGGGCGTGGAAACATGTTTCCTACCATTGGGGACACGTACCCATGTAACAGTGGTCTAAGTTCTAACACTTGGTTGCTCTATAGTTTTTTCATGCTCCCTTCCAAGGGGTGTGCCCCCCTCGTCATGCACACATGGGAAACGTAAAGCACATTCGAACGTGTGAGAGAGACAAACGATATATTGATGGCTTGGATGAGTTGGCATGAGGTTTGACCACATTTTGGACCTTTCACACACTTATTGAGGAGTTGATTGCATGTCTTCTAGAGGGGCACTATAGGGTTTTTGTTGTCTATTAGACCCTTGGGACACTTGGCATCATCTTCTAGTGGAGCACTCTGTCATTTGAGGCATTTTCCATCATGATTTGATTATACTTGTGGTACTTTCCACGTTGGCAGACTCACTCTTGCCACAATGCTGCTTTATTTTGGAGCATTCATCACTTTGACTTGACTTAGTGGGGCGCTCCTCTCTTTAGTCCACTTATCTTGGAGAGAGAGTTGTTAGTTTTGACTTGTCATGAGGTCATTACATATAGTAGTAGTTCATTGGTCAAGATCTAGGGTTTTATCCTTCGCATTTACTCATCTTGACCATATCTTCTAGATCATTCTACCTCATTGAGATGCATTTCACTTCATACATTATTTCTCTCTCTCTAGTGGTGCAGCCCCCCTCACATGGTCAAAAAGATTAAGGTTTTGGATTTAGGGTTTCTATTTCTTACCATGTCATGTACATAATTTATTATTTTCTTTATAGGATTTAGCAACTCTCTCATCTATATAAAAGAGACTCCTCTGATTGTTTTCTTTTGCTAGAATTTGGAGGATAAAGTTGCTCTTGCTACTCTTGTGTCTATTTCATTTGTGTTAGTATATTTGGGAAAAATGTAGAAGTAGTTTGAAGATATATGCATTTAATGTCTAAGCGTGGAATCTTTCTTCAAACGATGAACTATGCATGACAAGGTTGAGGTAATCTCAACTCAAAGTTTAGCTTGTTTTACTTACTAACTTTATTTTCAGCTCACAATACATTGGTTCTTGTAGTGGAATTTCTAGACTTTACATGGAAGTTAACTTGGAGAATTTTCAGCTCTTGAGTTCTCCATTAAATTTGAAGAGAAATATCATTTGGTTATCAAAGACTAGGACAAGGGCTTGAGCCATGCTACCCTCTCCTATTCTTTGATCACTAAATCTTCTCTTGCTTCCTTTATGACCCCATGCCCTTTCCTCAAGCAACTCGGCACTCGTCAAGAGGTTCAACTCTTTCTTTTAGCCACTCGTAATTTATTTTCCTTTATAGTTCTTCATTGTTTCAAACTCTGGAATTTAATTTTATCCCCACACATGAGACTGGGCAAAAGATAACTAAATCAAACCTCTTTGAGGACCGCACTTCATTTTTGAAGTATATGGTATTTTCATGGGTAAGTCTTACATAATGGTAATCTTTTGCTCTCTGGATACAAACTAACTTAATGTGAAATTAATGTTAATTCTAGATTTGCTTAGCTCAGATTAATGCATTCCGTTTATCTTTTAGATTGGGCTAAACCTAAAATTGTTTTAGAGTTACTTTTCTTTTATGTTTCCAGCACTCTTAAACAGTTTGTCTAATCCATTTTTCAGATCTTAGGTTACATTACATGGTTCATTACCAAAATCATATGCACTTACATGGTTCATTACCAAAATCATATGCACCTACTAGATCTAAAATCTAAGGACATATTCAAGTAACTAAACACATTTTATTCCTTTCACTCCAAGCAATTAGTTACTTGCCTTTTTCAGCACTTTGGCATTTAACTTCATTTATCTAGGTTGTTGGAAATTTTATTGTAATGAACTACATTATCACATCTCCATTACTAAGGTTAATTAATAATTTCTCTATTCTATTGGCAACCCAGCAATAGAATAAAGGTTTGTGGTCCAATAAGTTATATTATATTAAGTTATTTTTAGATTCACTTGCAACCATTTTTATTTCTTTAAATCGGCACATCTAATGGTTTCACCATCTTTCCTATTGGTTTAAACGGATTCATATTTTATTGTTGGTTATTTCAACTTAAATCTACCACAACAATCACATTTAGATCACCAATGTTTAACAAGATGAACTTCTATGGTTATCTTTAACTCCTTGTTTTACACTTTTTGATCTATTCTTTGGGCGACAAGATTATTGTTTATCTCTTAGCAAATTCACTCAAGGTTTTGGTTACTCTCATTCAATGCTTATCTTCTACTTGCAATCAATAGTTAATGGTTCATAATCAGCAAATGTTTGAGTTGGCATAATTTTGGAATCTTTAATTTCTTTTGGGATTTTCTAACTCGGCAATTCTCTCTAACACTTAAACCATCCCCTCAGACCTAACTAAGGTGGTACATTCACCTTAGTAGCCTATAGGGATTTGGATTTCCCCCCTTGTGACTTCTCAAGTCACTAAAGTGAAGAGAAGTATCTTCTAAGGCGACAATGGCACTACTTCCATAATTGCACATAGCTACACCCTAGTGAGGACCTTGCACTTTAGGGGTGCCAATTTTTGTGGCAACATTTTGGCATCGTTGTCGTGGACAAAGTTGTTTCTGGATAAATCTTATACTTCAACCCTTTGGTGAGATAAATTTAATCAATACATTTTAGAAATTTCATCTAGAAATTCATGAAGGAATGATGTCCTTGTTCCTTACAAATTTTAAAGATTATTGCTGGGTGTTTAGGTGAGCACACTCAATACGTTTGAAGGCATTTAAAGGCTTACCTTGGCAACTCCACTACATGCATTGTTATGAAAGATAAAGTGTGAATTTCAGACTTTTAAGTATGACTCTATCTTGCGAAGAATAGGATGAATTGCTTGGTTCTTTAGACTTCTCATGCATTCCAAGATTTCCACATGAATGCCAATATGATTTATGGAAAATGCATGCTCCTAGATTCTATGGAAAGCATGGTTATGAACCTCCATTCATTGTTGCAAATTTCATTGATTTTATTGTAAAGCATAATTTGGTTCATGAAGATGAAATTATGAAAATGTTTGCTCTTTCTATAACGAAGTGTGCAAGGGAATGGTATTACAATCTTCTTCTAAAGAAGATATCTTCACTTTGTGTTTTCCTCATATTTTTTCAAGAATCATGGATGGATATAGATGATCAATGGGAAGGAGTCACATTTGTAACATAGCTACGTATATCGGCGATATATCGCCAGTATCGCGATATATCGCAATACCAAACCCTCGACGATATATCACCAGGAAAAAATCGCAACATTTTTTGATATTTGAATGTGTCGCGACACATTGAATGAAGCGCGATACTTTAGGTAAATATCACGAGTCGATGGTAAATATTGGCCTGTGGAGAAAAAGATGCCAAATTTAAAGATTAAAACCATAAATGCAGGGTTTTTACGTTCATTTTGCATTGTTGAGGAAGGGTGAATAGCTCCAAGGAGGTTTGTGAAGGTTTCCATCAAGAGAACAAGAGGAAATCAAAGCCTTTTTTGCCATTAACGAAGCATTTGTGGAGTGGGGATTGTTGATTTTTGTACCTAGGAAAGTGTTCCCCTAAGTGACTTTAGCCTTTGTCACTTAAGGAGAAAATAAAGTGACCCTTGCATTAAATGACTTGAGATGAGCATTTAATATGATTTTAGAAAATAAAGTCGCTTTTTAATAAATTTAAATGGGTGAGTGAATTTAATATTTATGAGATTTAAATGTGAGCATTTAATCTCATCCACCGATCTAATCTAATCTCAATCGTTGGATTAGATGAACCCTAGGGTTCTCACCAAAAAGGCAAGGAAAGGCCATTTCGGTCACTTTTGCGGATTGAAGTGAAGGAGAGAGCTGAGAAAGAAAGTTTCCATTTTTTCTGAGAAAGAGAAAATATTTGCAGCACGCAAATCAAGAGAAAGGACAGCAGCAGAGAGGGCACAAAAATTGAGAGGACAGTAACATTTATTGATGGTCCGTACGCTACGATTTTCAGTACAGCAGGCACGATTTTCGAGGAAAAGAACTAGGCATGGATTTCAAGGTCTGTACGGTACAGCCTGTACAACGACATGGAAATCGAGGCAGAAAACAGGAAAAAAATGAGTTTGATTTTTCCTGTTTGGCACGAAAAATGAGGCAGAAATTTTCTCTTCCGGGTTGAGATAAGTTGGTCTGAAAATTTCTGAGTTTTACTGTAAATTTCCTAATAATAAAAATACTCTCTCCTAACAGGTTTACCCCTTGTGGGTTTTTCTTGGGCATGTTGCCAAAAATTTACTGTATCTAAAAATTTCATGGTGTGCATTTATTTCATTTTCTGTCATATAAAGTTGAGTTACAAGTGTTTATTTCAGTCTGAAAATTTATGTTATTTCCAGCCTTATGCATTTCTGGGTTGGGCATTAAACTTAGATATTTTTTACATTTAAACCGGTGGTTGAAACTGAGAAAAACTTACATGGTATTAGAGCTGAGTGGGGCAGAAAATTAATTTGTGCAGACAAAAGTAATTTCAGAATTTAGAAAATATCTTTTGACAGTTTGAGAGTTAGCAACATTTTGTTGAAACTTGTTCTTTGAAAAATATGACTTCAACCGGACTGAGAACGGAGGATAGGCTTGATAGGGCAAGGAACTTTGTCCCATGGAAGGCCCGGATATTGCTTGTTTTGGAAGAGAATGAGCTATGGGATGAGGTAGTCAATCATACTACTGCTCACCCCATTGTCATTCTTGATGCTACCGCAGATCCAGTTGGACTGGTTGCCTTCAATAAGAAGACCATTAAGGCCAGAAGGATAATTCTTGATGCAGTTAAAGACCATGTCATTCCTCACATCTTGAGTAAAGACCGAGCTTATAAGATGTGGGATGCTTTGACCGAATTGTTTCAGAGCTCAAACGAGAACAGGGAGATGGTTTTGAGGGAGAAGCTAAAGAGTATCAAGATGGTCAAAATGGAGGTTATGTTGACTTACCTGACTAGGATCTCACAGGGAAAAGATAAGCTTGCAGCAGTTCAGGAGATTGTTCCTGGTCCAGAGCTGGTGCGGACAACTATGAATGGGGTGTCAAAGCCTTGGGTTGTGTTTGTGCAGGCTTTGGTGGCTAGAGAGAACCTACCTACTTGGGACAGAATGTGTGATGATTTTGTCCAGGAGGAGACTTGGAGGGGTCTTGTGCAGGGCAGTGCTTCTACTAGTAGGGAGGATGAGAAGGATGTGGCCTTGACAGCAAAGGGGAAGAAGAAGAGCAAGAAGGGTTCCAAGAAGGGTGGGGCCAAGCAGCAGGATAGGAAGAAGAACAAGAAGGGTTCCAAGAAGGGTGGGGCCAAGCAGCAGGATATGAGCAATATAAAGTGCTTTGCTTGTCAGAAGATGGGACACTATGCTGGGCAGTGTCCAAACAAGAAGAAGAAGCAGCAGCAAACAGCAGCTTCAGCGGAGGCTGATGATTTTGCAACGAGATTTCAGAGAGAGTTTTCTCTGTGCACTAGACATATTGATAGAGAGAGAGCATCTATTATCACCAGTGCGGATGTTAATAGAGAGAGGGAGTTTTCCTTGTTGACAGACCATTCCTACAGTGCATCTACTTCCAGCACTTGGTATATTGATAGTGGAGCTTCGAGCAACATGATAGGTGCTCAAGAGATGTTCTCCGAGTTTTCACAGACAGAGACTGATGTGGAGGTGGTGTTGGGAGATGACTCAGCAGTCAAAGCAGTTGGGCGTGGAACCATTACCTTTCAGAGGGAGTCCATGAGTCCCATGGTGTTGAGAGATGTATTGTATGTACCTGGGCTGAAAAAGAACTTGGTTTCAATTTCCATGATTGAGGATCGAGGTCTTGGGGTGTCCTTCCTAGATGGACATGTGTGTGTGTTTCCCAAGACTACAGGACCATCTACTTCATTTGCCATTGAGTTAGATGCGGGAAACTGTACAGGCTCTTATTTCATCCTCAACATGCCTTGGCACATAGCAGCAGCAACGAGCTTTGTGAGTTGTGGCATAAGAGGATGGCTCACTTGCATCATCCGGCTTTGGGGTTGTTGAGACATATGGTTACAGGTTTACCAGAGTTCAGCTCAGAGCATAGTGATGTTTGCAGGGGGTGTGCTTTGGGAAAGTACACCAAGACTGCTTTTCCTAGCAGTGATAGCAGATCAGCATGAATTCTTGACTTGATACATTCAGATTTGTGTGGACCGATGTCATCTGTTTTCTTGAGAGGATATGAGTACTATGTGACATTCATCAATGATCATTCTAGGAAGACCTGGATCTACTTCATGAAGAGCAAGAAATCTGAGGAGGTCTTGCAGAGGTTCCAAGAGTTCAAAGCTCTTGTGGAGAACCAGATAGGGAGGAAGATACGAGTTCCTAGATCGGATAACGAGGGTGAGTATACCTCCAATGAGTTTGATGGATATTGCAGACAGGAGGCTATCAGGAAGCAGTTGACGGTTCCATACACTCCAAAGCAGAATGGAGTGGTGAAAAGGAAGAACAGGTCTATTGTTGGAGCAGCCAGAGCTATGTTACATGACCAGTCACTTCCTTTCTTCCTTTGGGCTGAAGCATGCAGCACAGTTGTATATCTTCAGAACAGGAATCCCCATCGTGCCGTGGAGAACATGACACCTGAGGAGTGTTTCACAGGCAAGAAGCCTCGGGTCAACCATTTTCGCATATTTGGTAGTTTGACTTACTCTCATGTCCCTTCTGAGAAGAGGACAAAGTTGGAGCCCATCGCAAAGAAGGGCATCTTTGTGGGCTATGATGAGACTTCGAAGGCCTTCTGTATTTACCTTCCTTCTCAGAGGAAAGTTGTTGTGAGGAGGGATGTGAAGTTTGAGGAGGAGCAGGCCTTCAGGAAGTCGAGAGAGTTGGAGCGAGGAGAGCAGCAGGTCCCTGCACCTCAGACGGTTACACAAGTACCATCAATACAGCAGACAGGATCACAAGTTTCTGGGGTTACTGAACCACACAGTGTAGGCACAAGTTCACCATTTTCAGTGATTCAACCAGCAGGATCTTCGGGGACAGGTTTTGGGTCTCAAATTACAGGTTCACCGTACAGAGGATCGAAATCACAGAGTTCACCAGTTGTTGGTACACCAGCTTTTGGTTCACAGGTTACTGGGGTTTCTACCTCTGGTAGTTCTTCAAATGAGGACAAACCAATGTGGGAGCAGCGTCCAAGGAAGAAGACACCTAAGTGGCTTCGAGACACCTTGAAGGAAGCAAAGGAGTTTGGAACTCCCACTAAGCCAATGAGGTCTATCCAAATGCCAGACAGATTAGGAATGGCATTAGTGGCTAGTCTACGTGATTCAAAGCCTTCTACTTTTGAGCAGGCCTCCCAGCATCATGTTTGGCGAGATGCCATGATGGATGAGTATCATTCCATCATAAAGAACTATGTTTGGGAGATAGTTCCGAGACCTGAGGGGAAGTCAATGGTGACTTCTCGGTGGCTTTACAAGCTAAAGCATGCTGCTGATGGGAGTGTGGAGAAGTACAAGGCCAGGTTTGTAGCGCGAGGGTTTTCACAGGTTGAGGGAGTGGATTATGATGAGACCTTTGCGCCGGTTGCTCGGTATACTTCAATCAAGGTTTTGATTTCCATTACGGCAGAAATGGGTTGGAAGATCCATCTAATGGATCTGAAGACTGCATTTCTCAATGGAATCATACAGGAGGAGATTTATGTTGAGCAGCCTCAGGGCTTTGAGATTCATGTGAGAGAGTCTCATGTTTGCAGGTTGAAGAAAGCATTGTATGGGATGAAGCAAGCTCCTAGAGCTTGGTACTCCAGGATTGACTCTTACTTGCAACGGATGGGGTTTCAGAAGAGTGAAGCAGATCCAAATCTCTATTTCATCATGGTTGGAGATGATCCGCTTATTCTTATGTTATATGTTGATGACTTATTTATCACAAGAGGAGAGAGACCCATTGCAGCTTGCAAGAAAGATCTTGCTTCAAAGTATGAGATGACCGATATTGGGTTGATGCACTATCTTATGGGATTGAAGGTTTGGCAAGAGCCTGGACATAATTTCCTGGGACAGGGAAAGTATGTTGTTGATATTCTGAGGAGATTTAGGATGGAGGATTGTTGGCCGATGTCGACACCGATGGTCACCAACTCGAAGAAGCTTCATGCTTCTGAGGGAGAGTTGGTGTATCCGACATTATATCTTCAACTCATTGGTTCTTTGATGTATCTAGTCAACCCTCGGCCATATTTGTGTTTTGCGGTGAACACTCTCAATAAGTTCATGGTTGAGCCTAGGAGAGTGCACTGGGTAGCAGCAAAACATGTGTTGTGTTACCTTGCAGGGACAATGGAGTATGGTCTGGACTATAGGAGGTCGAATGGGATCAGGTTGATTGGTTTCACGGAATCAGATTGGGCATGCAGTGTGGCAGACCGGAAGATCACTTCCAGATGTTGTTTCAGTTTGGGCTCGGCAGTAGTATCGTGGTTCAGTCAGAAGCAGAAGTCTGTTGCTTTGAGTTTTGCTGAGGCCGAGTATATGGCAGCCAGTCAGGCCAGTTGCGAGGCGTTGTGGCTTCGCCAGTTGCTGGTGAATTTATTTGGTCAGGAGCTGAGGCCTACTGTGATTTACTGTGACAATCAGAGTTGCAGCCAGCTCTCTGAGAATCCAGAATTTCATGGCAGGTCAAAGCATATTAAGATCAGGTATCATTTCATCCAAGATTATGTTCAGAGAGGAGCAGTGACTTTATAGTACATTTGTAATGTCCTCTTCTGCTTAGGCATTGAGGACCAACCCGCTAACCTATGTGATTCCTATGGGTTCTAGCAGGTACTGACAGTTAGGGAATCAACTGATGCCATCTACAAAAAATCTAGGGCATCAATATTATATCACCATTGGGTCGAAGAGGGCCACCGGAGCCAAAGGCCACCGGCATGCATGACATCTAAGCATTATTTAATGATGCATGCACCCGATTAAGTCTCCATGCGCATGCATGCAAGTCAACTTCAAATTAGAAGTTAAAGGAACCTAATTAGGTCAAAAGTTAGGGTTTTCACAATTGAAAGTTATAAAAGAAAGATAAAGTGAATGGAGACTTTACTTTTGATTATCATATGATTTTGGAGCTCTTGAGTAGCAGCACAGCGTGCGGCCACAGCAGTTGGGGTTTAAGACGACGTCTTCAGCTAACGAGGTTTCGGCAGTGAGATATCTGCCCTAGTCTCATCTAGGGTAAACCATCCAGGTTCACCATCCGCTCTTCAATTTATTCATTCCTTTACAGTTATCTAGTATCCATCAGAGATTGTTTGCAGGGGCACGTGTGCAGCCGTAAGGGGGTTTTTAGCTGGATAACCCCAAATCATTCGCTAGGTCCTCAAATCTCAGTTTACCTTCAGAACTTAGGCACCATTTTCACCATCGGTATCATACTCCAGTACCAGGTGATTATCAGATCCGGTCTTGCTCATCCCGAGCATTTATCAGCAGTTTCGGGATCAAGGGGGCGTGAGCAGCTAAACATCCAGATCAATTCGCTAACCTACCTAGAGACCTCAGAACTTCTACATGTGTCAGGCATCCTCTCCGGCACTGGAAGACTACCACTCCTGCAAATTCTCAGCTTCAACGGGTACCTCCTTCACTGAAAACATCACCCTTAGCTGATCTTGGGTGCATGCTGCTGGGGTATCACTGGAGGCAGAAAGTACCAGTTCATCTCCAGATAGGCTCTTGATGCATGCATATTCTCTCAGGAGCATTTCAGCCAACTCATCAGTGGTAAGTGTTAGATTCTATCCTACAACCCTGACCCTAATTCCAGCTATAAAATAGGGAAATTTTGCATGGCAGTTTGCATGCCCGGCTATTTCAGTAACTTTGCATAGAATTAAAAAATATCAGTATTTGAGATATTACAACATTTCCACTAATGAGCAAGTTGCAAATATTCTAATGAAATCTTTGGGGAGGGGCAAGTTTGTCTTCTTCAGGGACAAGTTGGGAGTGGTGCAAAACACCTTCCTCGGTAAGAGGGAATGTTGATTTTTGTACCTAGGAAAGTGTTCCCCTAAGTGACTTTAGCCTTAGTTACTTAAAAGGGGAAAATAAAGTGACCCTTGCATTAAATGACTTGAGATGAGCATTTAATATGACTTTAGAGAATAATGTCACTTTTGATCAATTTAAGTGGGTGAGTGAATTTACTATTTATGAGATTTAAATGTGAGCATTTAATCTCATCCACCGATCTAATCTAATCTCAACCGTTGGATTAGATGAACCCTAGGGTTCTCACCAAAAAGGCAAGGAAAGGCCATTTCGATCACTTTTGCAGATTGAAGTGAAGGAGAGAGCTGAGTGAGAAAGTTTCCATTTTTTTTTAGAAAGAAAAAATTTGCAGCACGCAAATTGAGGGAAAAGACAGCAGCAGAGAGGGCACAAAAATCGAGGAGAGGCCAACAGCATTTATTGCTGGTCCGTACGGTATGGTTTTTAGTACATCATGCCGATTTTCGAGGCAGATATATGGGCACGATTTTCAAGAAAAAAAATTGGGCACGGATTTCAAGGTCTGTACAGTCAATCCGTACGGTACAGTTCGATTGTATAGTCCGTACAGCGGCACAAAAATTGAGGCAAAAACAGATTAAAATATTAAAAAAAAAAAAATCTGAGTTTGATTTTTCCCTGTTTGGCACAGAAAACGAGGCAAAAATTTTCTCTTCAAGGTTGAGATAACTTGGTCTGAAAATTTCTAAGTTTTGTTGTAAATTTCCTGATAATAAAAATACTCTCTCTCCTAACAGGTTTTCCCCTTGTGGGTTTTCCCTGGGCATGTTGCCAAAATTTACATTGTCTAAAAATTTCATGGTGTGCATTTATTTCATTTTTTGTCATTAAAAGTTGAGTTACAACAATGTTTATTTTAGTCTGAAAATTTATGTTATTTCCAGCCTTATGCATTTCTGGGTTGGGCATTAAACTGAGATATTTTTGATAGTTAAACCAGTGGCTGAAACTGAGAAAAACTCACAGGGATTCACCAATCAACACAATCCATAATAATGGGTAATATTAAATTCTTAAAGTAAAAGTGGCATTCTCTTTTTCTTTCATTTTCTATCATTTTACTTAAATTTTTAACATTACCGTTAATTGTTTCAAGATGTTTGATAGTGGTTCCAACCTCATCGGACTTCACATGCAAAAAGTAGAATTTTACATCCCATTTGGAATTCAACAGACTTAATAGTTTTTAGGATTGCAACGATTCCACTAGATTTTATCATGTATGAGGGTATGAGATTGGCATTTAATCAAGCACATCAACCCCTCTATGTACCTTGATGTTGGTGGCATTGACTGTTGAAATCTTTTGTCATGACCCTAATAAAAATGTACCTGTCACTCATTAAGCATGTGAAGTTTCATCAAAATTGTAGAGTTTTGACTAATGTCATTGGAGGATCAACTTCGAGATTAGAGGTAGAGGCAAGGGCTAGAGCCTAGAGAAGGGGGCCATAAGGTGTTATTAATGAATAGGATCCCAATATAGGAAATATTTTTTATGATATGTAGTTATGGGAGGAGACAACTCACATTGGCTTCCACCATAGCCCGAGTAGCTGGAGCTTCCAATTTGACCCCTAACTCATCCAAAAAACCTACATGACCCCCTACTACTTCTAGAGGAAGAATGGTGCCCCTTGCCCATAAGGGGTATAGGGGATCGATGATTCCTAATATCTGTCATTGTACTATGTAGTATCTAGATGCCTCATGAGTCATGATGATTCATCTCTTGAGAGACATATATTTTGATCATTTAATGTGATTTTCTATCATTCCATCGAGAACATATTTCAATATTTTCAATTTATAGTCGATATGTGATCATGATCCACCATTTGACATCTTAGGCATCTTATATATTAGTTGTATTTTCATATTTTTATAGAAATGTGTTTATTTGATGTTGTTGTTGCTTTAGATGTTAAAAAATTTGATAAAAATGGTTATTTTTGTATTTTTTTTATGCTTTACGACATTTGCAGATATTTTCGTCGTTGTTGCCGATAAGTTACATTCCGGACCCTCAGCGATATATTCGCTAACACGATATATGTAACTTTGATTTGTAACGAAAAGAAAATTAAGATGAAAGGTATGATGCAAGAATATGAGAAGAAACCTTCAAAGACTCTCTTAAGCGAAAACACATTGCTATACTTGGTTGAGTTTGCTAAAGAAAAGTGTCATTCTAGGGCAAGAAGAACTTAGGAATGTATTGCATGATAAAGAAACATCTTGTCAATACCTTGAAAAAGACCATGTGAAAAGAGAAGCCCTTGAAAATATGTGTTGAAGACCTAGCCTCTTGTTCCACTCATCATAAAGATGAGAATATGGTGAGTTTTTCTTCTCAAAATTTTGAAATGCTTAAAACATCTTGTGATTATTTTGAGAAAAGAAATAATGAAGCCAAACCCTTGGATGATCATGTATTTGAGAATGTATTTCCTCTATGTTTGAAAAAAAATGAACAAAGATGTGATATGATTGATGAGCATCTCGTATAAGTAAAACATAGTTTTGATAGAGATTGTTGGAGACCTTTAGGGGGACCCTATCTATGATACTTCTAGTGTTGAAAAGGTTGATTTTGAACCCTTTGAACAACAATTCTTTTAGGATATTTGCCCTGATCATTTCCATCCCTGTACATGTTATAATATTTTAGATTTGGAGCAAAATGAGGGAGATTTTTAAGCATATTTAGAGCAGCCTGATTTGCCCTCTTCTAGGGAAGGTTTGGACAGTGATTTCCAGCCACTCTTCAATGATTAGTGCTGGTTTGAAGCAGCAAAATGATACTATTATTGCAGTTTTTGGGCATATTTGCTTGCCCTCTCCTAGGGAAAATTTAGAGCTTCATTTCAAGCCATTCTTTTTAGTCTACCTTGTTGATTTCTCACATTTTTCATGGCTGTTTGATAATGTGAATAATGAATAATGAATTAATGAATCAAAAATCAAGAAATCATCATGTTATTGAGGCTGGAAATGTTATGGGGCAGCAATGTTTTAATCACAAATTTTTCCACCCTCCCTCCCCATCTAAATTTCTGAAATTTACATGGAAATCTTCATCTAACAATATTTATCTAGGTGTCGGAAATTACATGGGACAGCCTCGTGATGGAAACTTTTATACAAGCCCTATCCAACTTGGATAGAGAGAGCTTGTGGAAAGACTTGTCATTCTTGGTAAGGTTTCGAGGATGATGACTTTTAACATGTGCACTTTCAACCTATTGTTGTGGATATTTTGGCATGTACTCACTCTATGATTGGTGTTGTCTCGTCTTGGTCCATCACCAAGCACAAGGGAAGAAACCATGGCATGAATGAGATTGCTAAGGTGGTTTCATTGGATATTTGATCTTAGTATGCTCTTGTTCATATGGTAAAGTTAGGAATAGTATAGAAAGAAAAAGCTTTTTAGCATGAGCAATAGTTAAAATTTCCACATGCATTTTGCTTGCTACATTTTAATTGTGTGGCTTGCATTAGATAGGTTTACTTTATGCCTTTACTTGTTTTATATTTTTTTTAAAATCTACATTTAGTTTTAATTATATACCATGGAAATCGTATAACCCCGTCTCGTAGCACTAATCTTTTGCTTTGAGTTTTAGCAGGACCAAGTAATGGATGATGAGCTCTTACATGAGCTAATATTGTGTGTGTGTTTTGTACCACATGGTTTGGAGTACCAGAGATTTCTGAGGTTCTCATGCACTCTATCGTTTAGTACATGTCCCACAGTCAAAGCTAGATGTTACCCCTTGACATGTATGGGGTGACTTGAATATTATTTCCTATATGATCTTCCATCACATCTAGCAATTCCGCAGATGAGGTCAATGGTATGGCCATGGATATTTTCTAGATACACTTCCAACTTGCTTAGTCCACCATGATATGTGCCAAAGACAAATGGGGACATTCAATTGACACCAATTTGATGACAAATCCTCTCTACTTGACATAAGGTGACCATAAGGGGTCTATGTTGTTACTCATATGGTATTACTCATAATGGCTCATGAATCCAAGATTGTTGTTTCAATAGCTAGGGAAGCAGCATGGTGTGGTTATAATTCTTCATTAGATTAAGTGTATGACCTTGCATGTTAGGTGCATCGCTAGGGATTTACATAAGTGTGACCCTCGTTCCATGTCATTTACAACATTTATCTACCCGATTTTCATATCATATCATGTCACTAGCCTCTTCACCCATTTCCATCATGTCACTCTTTTGCAATTAACTTATTATATGTCATGTTTTAAGGTCTCTCTATACTATTCTTATGTATGGTGCCTAAGCCAAAGTTAAACAAGTCAAAGTACTCTAAAGGAAATGGAGTTAAATGACAAATGTGATCAATGCCCCCTTGCAAAAGCCATGATCCTTATGTCCCAGCTTATTAAAGTGTAATATCCCCAATACCAATATTCTACTGATTCTATGCAAAATTACTTAATAGACGGGCATGCAAAACTGCCATGCAAAATTGCCCTATATTATAGTTGAATTTAGGGTTAGGGTTTGCAGGATAGAATGTAACACTTACCACTAATAAGTTGGCTGAAATGCTCATGAGAGAATATGCATGCATCAAGAGCTGATCTGGCGAAGAACTGGTGCTCCCTGCCTCCGGTGATACCCCAGCAGCATGAACCCTCAATCAACTAAGGGTGACGTTTTCAGTGAAGGAGGTGTCTGTTGCAGCTGAAAATTTGCAGGAGTGGTAGTCTTCCCGTGTCGAAGAGGATGCCTGACACATGCAGAAGTTCTAAGATCCCTAAGCAGGCTAGAGAATTGAACTGGAGGTTTAGCTGCTCACACCCCCCTGATTCCCAAATTGATGAGAACTGCTCCGGATGAGCAAAACAGGATCTCATAATCACCAGGTACTGGAGGATAATACCGATGATGAGAATGGTGCCAGTATTCTGAAGATAAACGGAGATCTGGGGACCCAGTGAATGATTTGGGGTTTTCTAGCTAAAAACCCCCTTACGGCTGCACACGTATCCCTGCAAACAATCTCTGATGGATACTGGATAACTGCAACTGGATGAATAAGTTGAAGAGCGGATGGTGAACCTGGATGGTTTACCCTCAATGAGACTAGGGCAGATATTCCATGGTCGAAACCCCGTTAGCTGAAGACGTCATCTTCAACCCCAACTGTTGTGGCCGTATGCTGTGCTGCTACTCAAGAGCTCCAAAATCAATAATAATCATAAGTAACCTTCTTTGGTCTCATTACCCTCTTAAATAGAATCTCATGAACTTTTAGGGTTTACATGTCACTTTTAGGGTTTCCGCTTTACTTTTGCATTCATGCAATTCTATTTTAATGTTGACTTTTAAGCCTAAAGAAACAAGGCTTCTTCCATCCGACTGATGACCTGACGTCGAAGGAATGTCTTGTAGTGCTCTAAGTATCAAATCCATTCAGCCAATTCCCTCTTATGCAGTACCCGCTCGAACCTAAGGAAATTAAATAGGTTAGCGGGTGTTTGGTATGCTTAATTAGTGGGGGGACATTACAGTCCTCCCGCTTGAAATTGCTTGTCCTCAAGCAACTGCAAACTAGGATGCTACAATACCTGCTCTCCTTCCCATGTGACGTCCTCCATGGGTAATTCCTTCCATTTCACCAAATACTCTCGAATCACCCTGTTTCGGAGCTTCCTTTCTCGTACCTGTAGGATTTGCTCTTGAATTAGTACCAGTAGCCCTTCATCATCTAAAGGAGGTAATTTCTTAGGATTTTCTCTTGAATTAGTACCAGTAGGAACAATGTGTTTTCCTAATGTTTTCTTGAGACTGGACACATGGAATACATTGTGAATCTTACTTTCTTCCGGCAGTTCTAGCTCATAAGCCACCTCTCCAACCTTCTGAATTACCTTGTAAGGACCATAGAAGCGAGGTTTTAGTTTCTTCGCTCCTTTCTGTTTGAGGGAAGATTGCCTGTATGGTTGTAACCGCAAATACACCAGATCTCCTACCTCGAAGCTCCTCTCGACCCTGTGTCTGTCTGTGTATAGTTTCTGTTGATTATGTGTTGCCTGTAAGTTTTCTTTCAAGATTTTGAGAATATTCTGACTGTCTTGTATCCAATCTTTGGCCTTGGGTGCTCTGCTGTCTCCAAAGGCTAGATCTGCGAAGCTCAGTGCCTCATAGCCATACAATGCTTTAAAAGGTGTCATCTTGATAAACATGTGGTAAGTGGTATTGTAACAGTATTCCCCTAAGTGTAGCCACTTAATCCATGTCCTTTGTTGGCGTGCTACATAATTGCGCAGATACCCTTCAACCCACTTGTTGACAATCTCAGTCTGTCCATCGCTTTACGGGTGATAGCTCATACTGGTAACGAGTTTTGTCCCTACCAACCTAAATAACTCCTGCCAGAAGGCACTGGTGAATTTACTGTCCCGATCACTGACTATGGTTTTCGATAACCCGTGTAATCTGAAAAATAACTCAGCTACCTGACCTGCGAAGTAATTGGATGATATAGCAAAGAAATGGGTGAATTTGGTCAGTCGATCAACCATGACATATAAGCAATCTCGCCCTTGGACCTTGGGCAACGCTGTAATGAAGTCCATGGAGATACTTTCCCACTTCTGTTCCAGAATTGGTAGTGGCTGAAGTAACCCTGCTGGATGGATGTGCTCGACCTTGTTCTGCTGACAAATGCTGCATTCCCGCACGTGCTGCATAACCTCCCCCTTGAGACCCTTCCATGAGAACCTCTCTCGGATCTGCTTGTAGATCTTCAAGAAACCCTGATGTCCTGATAATGGAGAGTCATGTGATGCATGTATGATCTTCTTTTTTAAGGCTGATTCTGGGACGAGGTATATCCTGTTCTTGTAATAGATGATGTCATCAACAATTTTGTACCTGTCCATCCAATAATTCGCAAGCAAATTTATTTTTGGAGTACTCTACTAAGAGAAGAGAGCTCCAATCAGTGGATATACTCATGAGAGATAATGAAGCGGGTCGTCTGGATAATGCATCAACTACTGTATTGTTCTTACCCTTCACATACTCATCTCGAAATCGTAAGCTTGCACCTTGCTGACCCATTTCTGTTGGCGCTCATTCAGCTCCTTCTGCTCCAAGAAGTACTTGAGGCTGTTATGATCCGTCTTGATTTTGAACTTGTTGCCCACCAGGTACTGTCTGAATTTAGTGAGAGCATGTAAGATGGCTAGCATCTCCTTGTCATATATAGAGTAATGGCGCTCATAGTTTTTCAGTTTCCTACTCTCGAATGCAATTGGGTGATGGTTTTGCATCAATACTGCCCCTAGCCCTTCCCCTAATGCATCACATTCTACTACAAATGGTTGTGAGAAGTCTGGTAGTGCTAAAACCGGGCAAGAACTCATGATGACTTTCATCTCCTCAAAGGTTTTCTATGCTAATTCCGTCCAAGTGAAGGCCCCCTTCTTTATGAGATCAGTGAGTGGTGCAGCAAATTTGGAGAAGCCCTTAACATACCTCCGGTAATACGTGCAAAGGCTTAAGAAGCCTTTCAATTCCATCACTGTTTTTGGTGTGGGCCTATCCCTGATAGCTCGGATTTTTTCCATATGAGCCTGTACCCCTTCTGCACTGATGATGTGCCCTAGATACAACATCTCCTTCATGCCAAATTCACACTTAGACATCTTCGCGTAAAGCGAGTGCTCATCTAGAATGCTCAATACTTCGTCTAAATGTTTTAGATGTTCCTCCCACGTTTTGTTGTAAATCAAAATATCATCAAAGAATACTAGCAAATAATTACGTAACTGAGCTTTGAAAGTATGGTTCATGCACGACTGGAAGGTGGCTGGAGCATTGGTGAGTCCAAAAGGCATGACCAAGAACTCAGAGTGACCATAGTGGCAACAGAAAGTTGTTTTAGAAATGTCTTGATCCCTTACTCGAATCTGGTGGTACCCTGGGCAAAGATCAATCTTTGAAAATTATTTGGCACCTTGTAGCTCGTCCATGAGTTCATCAATCCTGGGAATGGGATACCTGTTTTTGATGGTCTTTTTGTTGAGTGCTCTGTAATCGATGCACATCCGCAGTGTGCCATCCTTCTTCTTAACTAAGACCACTGATGATGCAAAGGGACTAGAACTGGGTCGAATATATCCTAGCTCTAGTAATTCCTTTATCGTCTTCTCGATCTCATCCTTGTATCTTTTGCGATGTCAGTAAGGGGTGGTGATAACTGCCTGTGTCCCCTCCTCCAGCTCAATGATGTGCCCAAATCCCCTGTCTGGCGGTCTACCTGCTGGAAGGTCCCAGAATACCTTTTTGTGCTTCTACAATAAGGCCTGAATATCTACTGGGTGTTGGGTGTTGTTCTCTGGAGGTTTTCTAAAGGTGACAAAACATTCTGCCGACCATTCTATGTCATATTGCCTGAGCACTGCCTCCATTCTCTGTGAAGAGACTGGTTTTGGGGGATAAGTGTTCATGCCCCTCAAAACTACCCGTTTCCCATCTGGTCCCTGGAATTCCATATCCATTGCTCGATGGTTTGTAGTATATTTCCCTATTTAATAAAGCCATTGAACACCTAATAGTACATGTGTATCTGCCACATCCACTACATAAAATGAATCTGTCATCGAGTAGTTGCCTAATGTGACATGCAGTTTTGGAATCCAGTAGTTGCACTCCATGCTAGAGTTTCCGGCTACTGCTACAGTAAATCCCTCAAACTTCTCAGTCGAAATACCCCACTTGGCTACCCAAGTTGCATCAATGAAATTGTGGGTTGCTCCCCCATCAACCAATACTCCCACTCTATGGCCCTGTACTACTCCCCTGACCCTGAGAGTATGGAATCTAGGTACTCCAGATAGTGTAGCAATAACTCCCTCTGGTGTATCACCCTGGAGTGACTCCTCCTCTGCTGCCCACAATTCTTCTGTTGTTTCCTGCTCGTAGTCCTCCCCTTCACTGTCTGAATATACCTCTATGTGGTGGGCCTTGGCCTTTCCTGTGCACATGTGTCCTGGAACCCATGGTTCCTGACAAGTAAAACATATATTCTTTCGTCTCAAGTCTTTCCTAATGTCATCATCTAAAAATGTTTTCTTCGGGACTTCCTGCTGGAAAGGTTTCTTGTCCTTGTCCCTAACTGGAAAGCTAGTCTTGAGTGGGAACCTGTTCTTCGGAACCAAGTCTTGGAGATCTCTAGCTCGGCTAATGGCATCCTGTAGAGTGGGCGGTTTGTAGGCTTTCACCCATCCCCGTAGTGGCTCTGTCAGGGCCTCAGTAAACAACATCATCAATCTGCTCTCTGACACATCTGTTACCATAACAGCTATTCGCTGGAATTCTGAGATGAAGGCCTCGGCACTACCTGTCTGCCTGAGTTGAGCCAACTCCCTGAAATGTATCTCTGGATCTTTCCTGTCGAACCACTCCATGAGTTTCTAAGTGAACTCACTATAGGAGTGGATGGTGTTGTGACCCAATGTCACTAGTCCATGGTACCACCATTCATGGGCCTCTCCGTCCAAGTGGAGTGTAGCCAATTTAATGGCATTTGTCTCTGTCATGGGATTGAGTTGGAAGTAGGTATCCAACTACTGAACCCATATCCTCGTTGAACCTCCGTGAGTCCCATCAAAGTTTGGGATGGTCAAACTGCCCAAGGTTTTCTGCAACTCAGTTATGATTGAATCCCTTGTTGAAATTCCTGGGCCTGTTCCTACTCTTCATGTTGCAAAAATCCGAAAAAGACATGGCTGCATGAAACTCATCGCCTAAGTCCCTATATTCCTACAAATAGCCCCCAAAGGGTTCGCTAGGCTCTACCTGCATGACTAGACCTGCTACTGCATCTGCCAAGAAGTGAGGCATAGTAGGCCTGCTGGAAGGTCTGTTATATATGTGGGGTGTGTTCTGCATATTGGTGTATGCATGTTTCCCACTACTACTTATAGACCCTCTATCTACCGGTGAGAGAGGTGCACTACTATTACCTGGTTCTAGTTTCGCCGATAATCTGTTGATTGCATTAAATACGTCATTTTTCCCTTTGGCTAAGTCTTGCAATGCGCTTACTAGGTCGCGAAACTCCATTCTATCCTCATCTTCTCCCGTTCCTTTTCCCCTGTCAGAATGTATACCTGTTGGGTCCATGTCTGAGTTGGTATCTTCTAGTTGGATATCTTCAAAGTCCTCTGTGTACCTACTCCTTTTCCTATAGGTTACAAAAGTGTCATCTTCTGTATTCATCTACTTCTCATGTTCAAGCCCACAGCTGGCAAGGAACATGCTCTGATACCACTGTAATATCCCAAATACTAATATTCTATTGATTCTATGCAAAATTCCTGAATAGTCAGGCATGCAAAATTGCCCTATATTATAGTTGAATTTAGGGTTAGGGTTTGCAAGATAGAATGTAACACTTACCACTGATAAGCCGGCTGAAATACTCCTGAGAGAATATGCATGCATCAAGAGCTGATATAGCGAAGAACCGGTGCTCCCTGCCTCCGATGATACCCCAGCAGCATGAACCCTCAATCAACTAAGGGTGACGTTTTCAGTGAAGGAGGTGTCTGTTGCAGTTGAAAATTTGCAGGAGTGGTAGTCTTCCCGTGCCGGAGAGGATGCCTGACACATGCAGAAGTTCTGAGATCCCTAAGCAGGCTAGCGAATTGAACTAGAGGTTTAGCTGCTCACGCCACCCTGATTTCCAAATTGCTAAGAACTGCTCCGGATGAGCAAAACAGGATCTGATAATCACCGGGTACTGGAGGATAATACCGATGATGAGAATGGTGCCAGTATTCTAAAGATAAACGGAGATCTGAGGACCCGGTGAATGATTTGGGGTTTTCCAGCTAAAAAACCCCCTTACGGCTGCACACGTGTCCCTGCAAACAATCTCTGATGGATACTGGATAACTGCAACTGGATGAATAAGTTGAAGAGCGGATGGTGAACATGGATGGTTTACCCTGAATGAGATTAGGGCAAATATTCCACTGTTGAAACCCCGTTAGCTGAAGACGTCATCTTCAACCCCAACTGTTGTGGTCGCACGCTGTGCTGCTACTCAAGAGCTCCAAAATCAATAATAATCATAAGTAACCTTCTTTGGTCTCATTACCCTCTTAAATAGAATCTCATGAACTTTTAGGGTTTGCATGTCACTTTTAGGGTTTCCACTTTACTTTTGCATGCATTCAATTCTATTTTAATGTTGACTTTTAAGCCTAAAGAAACAAGGCTTCTTCCATCCGACTGATGACCTGACGCTAAAGGAATGTACTGTAGTGCTCTAAGTATCATATCCATTCAGTCAATTCCCTCTTATGCAGTACCCACTCGAACCTAAGGGAATTAAATAGGTTAGCGGGTGTTTGGTATGCTTAATTAGAGGGGGGACATAAAGTCAAATTCAAAGAAAGGGACTACGAAAAAAATGAAAAAAATAAAGAAAAGAAAAATAAAATAAATAAAAATTGAAAAAAATGGCGCAAGGAAAGGGTAACTAAAGAAGAAAAGTATTTGCTTCCAAGGTACATATATGGAAGAAAAATCATCAACACCTACCTCTTGAAAGTTGATGGGTAGACCTAGTACTCTCATTCCTATGATAGTTAATTCATGAACATCTTTCCCTAACATCACATTCATTTCATTACCTTCACCTTGCTTTGAAACTTAGGAAATGTACTTAGTCTTAGGGGCGTAACATGAAAATATGGATCAATTAGAGTTGCACCATATTAATTCTAAGGTTATTGGGATAATTAATCAAAAGTGAGTGACTTAATTAGAACAGTGCACTTGAAAGCCATTTATGTTAACATTTGCATATTACATAGTATTTTCCTAAGTCATATCTTATATGGTCTAACACATGGTTGTTATATAGTTGTTTCATGTCCTCTTCTAGGTGGTGTGCCCCCCTTCATCATGCATACGTGGGAGACTTGAGACACACTGGAACATGTGAGAGGGCCAACCCTTTTTCACGGTATATTGATGGCTTGGATGAATTGGCATGAGGTCTAACCATATTTTGTACCTTTGACACATTTTTCAAGGAGTTGATTGTGCATCTTCTAAAGGGGTGCTCTAGGGTTTTTGTTGTCCATTGGACCCTTGAGACATGTTGCCGCCTTTCACACACCTGGGTCAGGTGGCAGAAATATTCAAGCCACTCGGTGTGTCCTTGGGGGCAAGTCTCGAGTCAAGGCTGTCACCTTGTTCTTGACTCCTCCGTTTAGGCTCAACTCCT
>LPNX010386780.1:496176-532680 GCA_001517045.1 Pseudotsuga menziesii
AAAAATCGATGAAGTTTGGCAAATGTACTTTGACGGGGCTTATTCCAAAACCAGAAAGGGTGCAGACATCGTGATCATCTCTCCTTCAGATAAAATCTACAACTTTGCGTTCAGGTTAGAGTTTGAAGCATCAAACAATGTAGCCGAGTATGAGGCATTGCTCCTAGGGTTAGAAACTGCTAAAGATATGGGGATAAAGATGTTGAACATAAAGGGTGATTCAGATCTAGTTGTCCTCCAAATTAAGAATCAGTATCAATGCAAAAATGACAAACTAAGAAAGTATAGAAATGCCACATGGGACACTATGGAATGGTTTGATGCACTTAACATTAAAAAGGTCCACAGAGAAATGAATGGGTTAGCAGATAAATTGGCAGTAGTAGCATCCACCCTCCAGCCATCAGATGAAATGATTAATGGGAATGGAAAGATGGAAATCAATTTCAGACCTTCAATTCCGGATAATATAGACCACTGGCAGGTGTTCAAAGATGATGAGCAACTCTTGAGACTCATCCACAATCTACAAGAGTTTGAAGGTTGCAAGATCAATTATCAGCAAGAAGGTAAAGAGTATCAGGAATGCGAGGATAATGAAAGGAATCACATCCCGAGTAGCCTTATAGCTTTCGAGAATCTTTTCGATTGACAGGATCATCATAAAAAAAAAAAAGAAGAAATAAAAATTGGGAATTATATGGAAATAAACATAGGAACTGACAAGGATCCCAAGTTAATAAAAATTGGAAAAGGTACTTCGGAACAATTTGATCAACCTAATCAAAGAGTATAGAGATGTGTTGGCCTTTAGTTATGATGAGCTTAAAGCCTATAGGGAGGATGTGTTTCAACACACTATTCCCCTCACAGAAGAAGCTAAGGAGGTCAAACCTTTCCGACAAAAACTTAGGCGAATAAATCCTAAGTTGGCCCCCATTGTGCAGAAGGAACTTCAGAAGATGTTAGCAGCAGGGATCATAGCACCTACAAGACATTCATCTCGGTGCTCCAACTTAGTTGTTGTCAAAAAGAAGAATGGGTCAATTAGAATATGTATAGATTTTAGAAATCTGAATACACCATGCCTCAAAGATAATTACCCATTACCCGACATGGAAACTTTGCTTCAAAGAGTAACAGGATCAGGAATGATGTCCATGTTGGATGGCTTTTCCGGTTATAACCAGGTGTTGGTAAATAAAGAGGATCAACATAAGACTACATTCACCACACCTTGGGGTACCTATAAATTTCTAAGAATGCCTTTTGGCTTATTGAATGCTGGTGCCACCTTCCAAAGAGCCATGGATTTTGCCTTCAAAGAACTTATAGGCAAAGTAATCGAAATATATCAGGATGACTTAACTGTTTTTTCAAAAGAAAGATCTGACCACATAAGTCATCTTAGGCAGGTTTTTATAAGATGTCGAAAATATGGTATTTCCTTGAATCCCGCCAAGTCAATCTTTGGAGTTGATGAAGGCAAGTTGTTGGGGCACATCATTTCTAAGGATGGTGTCAAGGTTGATCCTGAGAGAGTTGAAGCCATTAAGAAAGTCCCCCTGCCTCAGAATCTAAAAGCTCTCCAGTCCTTTAATGGTCAAATCAATTTCATAAGAAGATTCATCCCAAACTTAGCAGAATTAATGAAACCTCTACAAAAGTTATTAAAGAAAGATGCTAAGCTTGAGTGGACGGATGAAGGGAAAGTTGCATTCAAGTCCATCAAAAATGCCATATCCATGTCCCCGGTCTTGATTAGTCCAGATTATTCCAAAGAATTCCAGATATTTTCCTTTGCCTCAGAAGACACCATTGCCGGTGTTTTACTTCAAAAGAATAAGGAGGGCCAATAGCAACCGATAGCCTTTATGACTAGAGCCTTACAAAATTCAGAATTGAAGTATACCGCGATGGAGAAACAGGCCTATGCTCTTTTCAACTCCCTTAAACATTTTAGAACTTATATAGGTTACTCCAAAATCATTGGATATGTACCCCATGCAGCTATCAAGGATATCATGTCTCAACAGGATTGTCTAGGAATCAGGGGTAAGTGGGTTTCAAAGATTCAAGCATATGATTTGGAGATAAAACCTACTAAATTAATTAAGGGACAGGGTCTTGCAAAGATGTTGACCCAAGGAAATGAAAAGGCCTTAGGAATAATCTGCCAGAGCAAAGTGTATCAGACGAGCTTCAGAGATTAGAGCAGCACCCTTGGTACACCGACATCATTTTTTTCCTCCGCAACCTTACATGCCCCGATCACTTACTTGGCCATAAAAGAAGAGCATTAAGGTTAAAGGCAACTAAGTATTGTTTGACAAAAGATGGTTTGGGTTGGAGAAACCCCGATGGTTTAATACTTAGATGTGTCAATGAACCTGAGTCCAAGAAACTCATGGTTGAGTTCCATTCAAGATTTTGTGGTGGACATTTTGCAGCAAAAACAACCACCCACAAAATCCTCAGAGCAGGCTACTATTGGCCAAACCTATTTTCAGATGTACACAAGGCTGTCAAAGTTTGCCCCCAGTGTCAGTTATTCACCGGAAAGCAACAAATGAAAGCCTTGCCTCTAAATCCAATAGTAGTCCAAGCCCCTTTCCAGCAGTGGGGGCTTGACTTCATCGGTAAGTTCAAAGATAACTCGAGCAATGGTTACTCTTGGATTCTTACTACCACTAATTATTTTACCAAGTGGGTAGAGGCGATACCCACCAAGAAGGCAACTGATGCTATAGTCATGGATTTCTTAGAAGATAAGATTATCACAAGATTCGGTGTGCCGGCTAGAATCATCACGGATAATGGCCCATGCTTTGTTTCTTCTGAGATGTCATCTTTCTGTTTCAAGTACGGCATTATCCTATCTCACTCATCCAATTACTATCCCCAAGGAAATGGTCTAGCAGAATCAAGTAACAAGAACTTAATGACCATAATCAAAAAAATTGTGGGCAACAATAAGAAGGCTTGGGATAGCAAAATCAAATTAGCATTATGGGCCGACAGGATCACTAAGAAAAGTTCAACTGGGAGGAGCCCTTTCGAACTAGTCTATGGCCTTGATGTCACCTTACCAGTCCATCTAAAGCTTCCAGTTTATCAGCTTCTCCAGACCTTCAGCTCAGATCAAGAGGCCATCCAGAATAGAATAAACCAGTTGATCGAGCTAGATGAGAGCAGAAGAAACTCTCTTGACCATAGTATCGGAAATTCAGACAAGGTCAAGAGGGCCTTTGATAAGTCTACTCGGCCAAGGTCCTTCCAAGTAGGTGACACGGTTTTACGTTGGGACAAACGACGGGAAAAACCTGGGAAACATGGAAAGCTCGACAGCTTGTGGTTGGGACCGTACATCATCGATGAAATAGCAGGAACGAACTCCTTCTATCTAAATGACCTAGAAGGAGAAAGATTGAGCTTGCCAGTGAATGGTTTCCTCCTCAAGTTGTTTTTCGCTGAGACAGTTTGATGCCTTTATTGGCATCGGTGGTTTTAGGGCCAATTTCTAAACCTTGCCCTGCATGTATTTCTAAATTTTATATATCATTGTTGTATCAAAGATATTGTTGTATTATAGTTATTTTGTACCATGTTGAAAACTTTCCTTTGTATATTAGTTTTTGTAAAATATTCCTTTTTTGCACATTATAGACTAATTATGTACATTAGTTTGCTTTTATAGTTGATATTTTCTTATATATACATGTTACTGACAAACTCTAATTGCCTTGCAGGACCCAGAGATTCCAGAGTTCTTACATCCTCTCCTCTGAACAGAAGATCAGTCAGAGAATGTGTCGCTAGATGGAGCCAGAATGTTACCACCTAAGTTGTACTTAGTGGTCTTTTATCAAGTGAGCCTGGTGAACCGGACAGGGTTAACTTGTTCGGACTTCAAAAGACCTTTGGAAGTACTTCTGGGAAGTGCTTGTTGTACTATATCATATGTTCATACCCCACGGGGGAGTTTTAATAAATGTTCTAGCATGATAGTGTCTATAAAAGACTCGGTCTCTTAGACTTTATTTGTCAATCCGATCAGCCCAGGGTGTTTTTTCCCTTGGTTATTATTGGTTGTTGAATAAACGACTGATAATTTCTGAGTTTTTCACTCCATACCTCCAAAGTTGGGGTGGTCGGCTTGGCATTTAGGCCTATTGAGGTTATTAGAGTCTATGTGTCAATGTATAAACATGCTAGACATCATTATCGAGTCATATGAACATGTCTAAGTCCCCCTATGTGTTTTTCAATTTTTTAGTTTTTTCAGTGTTTTTTATTAAAAAATTTAATTTTTCCAAAACTTAGGCTATTTTTTAATATTTTAATTGGAAAAATTGATTTTGTAATAAAAGTGGGCCAAATAATCAGTTTCAGTCATGTAGGTGCTCATTTTCAAGCTAAGAGCACCATGTAAACCCATGGACCCACTATTTCCTAGTTTTGAGTGATTTTCCATCACTCAAGTCAGAAAGCCCCAAAAATCAATTATTGATTATTTTAATTAATAAATTGATGAATAATGGAGCAAATCCAAAATCATAAATCAGTGGATTCTCAGCCGATTTGATTGAAATCAGTCAAATCTGAAGCAGATTCACTGGATCTGACAAATCCTTGACTGAAGGAGGTGATCAAATCAGATCCAGAGTTGATCTTCAGCTGTCTTCATGGGGAATTGCGCCCTCTCTCTCTCCTCCACACGTGTGGACTCTCCTGGATGCTCTGTGGACTGATGTGTCGATGTATGGGTTGATGTGTCAACTCAATCAAGCCCCCGGTTGACAAGTAGGCTCAGTTCAGCTTCAGTTCTGCATTGATTGACTCTCCATCAGCTGATTTCATCTAATTCCATGAGTAATTGTGCCCCCCCTGGGCTGGATGTCCTGTATTTTGTATATATCTTGGTTGAGGCTCCCTCTTCCAAGATAGTTAGAGCTGGATTGAAGGGCTTGCCATTGTAATTGTGTATTGATCATTATTGTTGAAATAAAGAGAAGCTGTGGAGGCTCAATTGTGGAGTACCTTTCATGTGTCGATTATCATTATCATGCTGCAATCGAGGTGAAACTGCTATTTTTCCAATTTTTTGCACTTAACTGTTGTCTGCCTGAATGGTTATTGAAATCATAGGGATAGATCATTGTAAGTAAGCTTACTTACTTCTATTTTGCTGCATATGTTTGAATAAGCTAATACCTGTATGCTAAATAAGATTATTTGCATGCTGTATCATCTACTTCTCATATGTATCTTCAGATTTAATGGTTTTGTTTGTAGGATTTGTTGTGTAGCTTACAAGTTTGCCGTGACTGGAAGATCTATGGTTCAGGTTTGACTCCATTGGTTTCCAACAGAGATTGCCAAGATCGTGCCCCTCGGTGCTTCACTACCAAGTCTCCTTTGCAGATCTGCTTCAACAACAAGCACTTCTATTCCCCTTTTCCTCCTTTAAAAATCTTAATTTTTCTTCAAACTGGTTACTATTAAGGTTTCTTATTGCTCAGATCTGTCCCATTAAGAAAATTACACATAGATATAGTTAGTAAGATCCCTTCCCAAGTCTAGATCTTAGTTTTGTTTTGCATATAAAGTTACATTTTAAGAGATCTAGCTGAAATTACCATATTTTCGCAACCATTTTAATGAAAATTCGTAGCTTGCTGTTAAGGTAGTTTCCTTTGCTGTATGTTAAAATTTCATATTCTGCAATAAAAGTGCACATCCTATTGGCTGCCCAAAAGGCAAGCCAAGATCCCAAGGAAAGCCTGCTTTCCTTGGTTCCTGTTTTACCCTTTTAACTAGTTTTCAGCTTACCTTTTTGGTTGAAAGTGAGCTGACCCAAAGGTGCTTTCAGAGTGCTTTTGGGCATATTTCAGTCTAATATGTTTGCTGGTTTTTAGCAGGTTTGACAGAAAATAAAGGAAGCTGCTGTTCGGAAGTGGCCTCGGGAGCGTTCAAATCCCCCCAAGGGTCTCCCATTTGACTAAAACCTTTAATTTTCGCACTTTGTAAGCTCTTGATTTCAATCCGTATAAGGATCAAGAGGAATTATATCAGTTCTCTGATATTGTAACCATTGTTAATAAAAATATTCTTTGAATAGGCTCTTTCGAGCCCATTCCCCATCCCCCTTGGGGGGATTTGCATCGGTGTTCTTTTCGTTGCTTTTTGCTCATCCCTTTTCAAACTAGCATTGATCTAATCTACAGGGTGGTATACTTTATTTCATTATCAATTTCATATTCCATATTTTATATTTCAAAGTAATCTTAATACTTACCCCACGACTTCCCGATTGACCCGAAAGGGGAAAGAGATTCGTGGTAGGACTAATTAGAAAACTAGAATTGTGTATCTATTTTCTTTTCTATCATTTGTTTTTCAGCTATTATAAAATTAACCCCTCATCGATTCCCCGATTGAGATCCACTTGGATCGAAAGAGGTTCCTGGAGGGTTTCCTTTTAAACAAGAACACCCACTTTAAAATTTACTAAAATTGACAAGACTCCGGTGTGTATGCTCTGCACTTGGCTGCGGTTCGTCTGATCAGTCAAGCTGTATCAAAAGGACTTAGGTGACTAGAATAATTAGGACTCACTCTCCCAAATTTACAAACCATCAGGTGAAAATCCAACACCTAGATCAAACCTTTACGGTGGCAAAATACCCAAAGGAAGCGAGAACTTCTGAAAAGTGACCTCGGGGCGCTGATCTCTGTCACACCCTAACAGGTGCGTTATGAACAATAGCCCCAGAGACTCCATTCAGCCCACATATTCCTTGCGAGTAGCCGTAAAAATTTAGTTTTGGACATACTCCAAGTACTCTCGGGTATATCTGGAGTCCCCCCTTCGCCTAATTTTAATCAACTCACACTTCAAATTTAACTTAAAACGTACCAAGAGGCAATCGCAAAACACTCACTCCAAGCACATGCAAGTACATTGTTTCTATTTTTTGACTCCATTCTAAGGCACTGGTTATTTTCTTGCTTTATATATATATTGTGTCTCAGCATTGTGCTTTCGTGTGTTTATTCTCATACCTTGTCATCTTTGATTCTCTATAGTTAAATTTCAAACTCCTAAGTAACTCATTCAGTTTAACATCACCATACTAAGTAATTATCCTTAGTAACTTAATAGGGTCTACCCCCCTTGGCTTCGTTAGGAGTTGAGCCTAAACGGAGGAGTCAAAAACAAGGTGACAGCCTTGACTCGAGACTTGCCCCCAAGGACACACCGAGTGGCTTCAAGATTTCTGCCACGTGACCCAGGTGTGTGAAAGGCGGCAACAAGACACTTGGCATCATCTTCTAGTGGAGCACTCCATCATTTGAGGCATTTTCAATCATGATTTGACTATTCTTGTGGTACGATGCACCTTGGAGGACTCATTCTTGCCACACATGCCACCTTATCTTTAAGTATTCATCACTTTAACTTGACTTAGTGGGGTGCTCCTCTCTTTTGTCCACTTATCTTCGAGAAAGAGTTGTTAGTTTTGACTTGTCACGAGGTTGTTGGATATAATAGTGGTTGTCTGGTCAAGATCTATGGTTTTATCTTTAGCATTTACTCATCTTGACTATATAATCTAAAGCATTCTACCTTCACTGAGATGTATTTATCCTCATACGTTATTTCTTTTGCTCTCTCTAGTGATGCACCCCCCCCCCCTCACATGGTCATAGAGGTTACAGTTTGGATCTAGGGTTGCTAGTTTTTACCATGTCATGTACATTTTTTATTTTTTTCTTTAGAGGATTTAGCAACTCTCTCATCTGTATAAGAGAGACCCATCTCATTGTTTTCTTTTGCTAGAACTTGGAGAATAAAGTTGATGTTACTACTCTCATGTCAATTTCTTTTGTGTTAGTATATTTGGGAAATATTTCAGAAGTAGATTGAAGATATAAGTGTTCAATGTATAAGTGTGGAATCTTTATTCAAATGATGAAATATGTGTGACAAGGTTGAGGTAATCTCGATTCAAGGTTTAGCTTGTTTTACTTACTAAGTAACTTTATTTTCAACTCATGATATGTTGGTTCTCATAGTGGAATTTCTAGACTTTGCATGCAAGTTAACTTGAAGAATTTTCAGCTCTTGGGTTCTCTATTAAGTTTGAAGAGAAATCTCATTTGGCTATCAAAGACTAGGAGAAGGGCTTGGGCCTTTCTACCCTCTCCTACTCTTTGATCACCAAACCTTACCTTGCTTCCTTTATGACTCCATGCGCTTTCCTCAAGCAACTAGGCACCAGTCAAGAGGCTCAACCCTTTCTTTTATCCACTCAAATAATTTCTATGCCTTTAATGTTCTTTGTTTCAAAATCTGGAATTTAATTTTATCTTACACATAAGATTGAGCAAAAGATAACTAAACCAAACCCTTTTTGAGGGCTGCACTTCATTTTTAAAGTCTATGCTATTTTCAAGGGTATATCTTACACAATATTAATATTTTGATTGTGTGTTATGAACTGAATTAATGTGAGATTAATGTTATTTCCATACCTTCTTAAGCTCAAATTAGTGCATTTCATTCATCTTTTAAATTGGGCTAAACCTATAACTGTTTGAGTTACTTTTCTCAATGTTTTCAGCACTCTTAAACAATTTGTCTAATACATTTTTCAGATCTAGAGTTATGTTACATGGTTCATTAAGACAATCACTTGAACCTACTAGATTTGAAATCTAATGACATATTCATGTAACTAAGCACATTTTATCGTCAATTGAGTGTAGATCAGGTGGTTGGGAGGAATGTTGTTATCCTCCCCACCCGGGTTCAAATCTTGCTTTATGACACTTGCTCCTTGGGAGATGACTTTGATGATGTATTGCTTGACTGGATTTCTGGCCATACCTTGATTCTCTGGCATATCAGGTGTTGGCATTCTTCTCTGAAAATGAAAAACTATACACATTTTATTCTTTTCACTTCAAGCAATGAGTTACTCGTCTTGTCCAGCACTTTGGCATTTAGCTTCATATATCTATGTTGCTGAAAATTTTTATTTTTGTTAACCACATTATCACAACTCCAGCAATAAAGTTTAACCAACAATTGCTCTTTGTTGTGAGTGTATTTTGGAATTAACTACTCTATTCTATTGGCACCCCAGCAATAAAATAAGGGTTTGTGGTCCATTAAGTTAAATTTTCTTAAGTTATTTTCAGATTCACTTGCTACCGTTTTTATTTATTTAAATCAGCACATCTAATGCTTTCACTATCTTTCCTATTGGTTTAAAAAAAATTATATTTTATTGCTGGTTATTTCAACTTAAATCTATAACAACGATCTTATTTAGATCACCAATGTTAGGGATGAACTTCTATGGTTATCTTTGTTAGTTTTGTACCTAGGGAAGTGTTCCCCTAAGTGACTTTAGCCTTAGTCACTTAGTGAAGGGGAAATAAAGTGACCCTTGCATTAAATGACTTAAGTGACATTTAATTTGACTTTAATGTCTAAAGTCAGTATTTGATAAATTTAAGTGGGTGACTGAAATTAGTATTTTAGAAATAAAATACAAGCAATTAATTTCAACCATTGATCTAATCTAATATTCACCATTGGATTAGATGGGCCTTAGGGTTTACTCAAAAAGGCAAGGGAAAGGCATTTTGCTTCACTATTGCAGATTGAAGTGAAAAGAGAGTTGAGAAGAGAAGTTTCATTTTCTAAGATAGAAAGGAATAATTTGCAGCACGCAAATCGAGGAGAGGACAGCAGTAAAGAGGGCACAGAAATCGAGGAGAGGACAGCAACATTTATTGCTTGTCCATACAGTCCGTACAGTACAATTTTCGAAGCAGCAAGCACATTTTTCGAGGCAGATTTCTAGGCACTACTTTCAAGAAAAAAAATCCTAGGCACGGATTTCAAGGTACGTATGGCCCATACAGTCCGTACAGCAGCACAAAAATCGAGGCAGAAAACATAAAAAAATCTGAGTTTGATTTTTTTTCTGTTTGGCGTGGAAAACGAGGCAAAAATTTTCTCTTCCGGGTTGAGATAAGTTGGTCTGAAAAATTCTGAGTTTTGCTATAAATTTCCTAATAATAAAATCTCTCTCTGACTGGCTTTCCCCTTGTGGGTTTTTCCAAGGCCATTGGCCGAAAATATTTGTGTTCTGTGTGTTGAATGGCGTGCTGATATTTATTTCTGTCAGTGAAAAATTGTAGTTTCAGCACTGTTTTAAAGTCTAAAAATTTCATGTTTATTTCCAGCACTTTTATTTTCCTGAGAATGCCATAAACAGAGTTAAATTTTACTTGAAACCGGTGGCTGAAAACTAGTGAAAAATCTACATGGTATCAAAGCTGAGTTGGGCAGAAAACTAAGTTTTAGCAGTGAAACAGTCATTTCCAGAATTCAGGGAAAACTTTTGTGACAGAAGTACATTTTGCTGAAACTTGTTCTTTGGGAAAAATGACTTCCGTTGGGTTGAGAAGTGAAGATAGACTAGATGGAGCAGGGAATTTTGTCTCATGGATGGCCAGGATAGTTCTTTTGTTGAGAGAGAATGAGTTGTGGGATGACGCAGTTAACAACACTACTACTCACCCCATTGTCATTCCAAGTGCTACCATTGATGCAGTAGCACGATGCAGCCTTTGTGAAGAAGGACATTAAAGCCATGAGGATTATTTTGGATGTTGTTAAAGATCAAGTTATTCCTCACATTTCCGAGAAGGATCATGCACATAAGCTGTGGAGTGCTTTGACCGGGTTCTTTCAGAGTACTAATGAAAACAGGAAGATGATGCTTAGAGAGAAGTTAAAGAACATCAAGATTGTCAAAGGTGAGATGTGTATGACTTATCTTACTAGGATCTCTCAAGTGAGAGATGAGCTTGCAGCTGTTGGGGTAGCGATTACTGGTCCTGAATTAGTGCGGACAGCCCTGAATGGGGTGACTGCTCCTTGGGCTGTGTTTGTTCAGGGGTTGGTGGCCAGAGAGAACTTACCGGATTGGGACAGAGTATGTGATGACTTTGTTCAAGAGGAGACTCGGAGGGGTTTCTTGCAATGCAGTGGCTTTACTAGTAGGGGAGATGAGGAGGATGTGACATTGATCGCGAAGGGGAAGAAAAAAAGCAAGAAGGTTCCCAAGAAGGGTGGGACCAAGCAGCAGCAGGATGGGCAGAAGAAGGATATGAGCACTGTGAAGTGCTTTGCATGTCACAAGATGGGACACTATGCTGCTATGTGTCCGAACAAGAAGAAGAAGCAACAGCAGACAGCCACTTCAGCTGAGATCGATGATTTTGCAGCACAATTTCAGAGTGAATTTTCACTATGCACTAGGCATATTGAGAGAGAGAGCATCCATTCTCACCAGTGCGGATGTTGACAGTCAGAGGGAGTTTTCCTGTGTGACAGACCATTCTTATAGTGCATCTACTTCTAGCACTTGGTACATAGATAGCGGAGCCTCGAGTCACATGATAGGTGCTCGTGAGATGTTCTCCGAGCTTTCACAGACAGATACAGATGTGGAGGTTGTGTTGGGAGATGACTCAGTAGTTAGTGCAGTTGGATGTGGGACCATTACATTTCAGAGGCAGTCCATGAGTCCCATGGTATTGCAAGATTTGTATGTACCTGGGCTGAAGAAGAACCTAGTGTCAGTTTCCATGATCGAGGATCAAAGGTCTTGGGGTGTCTTTCATAGATGGACACGTGCATATGTTTCCAAAGACTGCAGGAGCATCTGCTTCAGTAGCCATTGGAGCGAGATGTGGGAAATTGTATAGGCTCTTATTTCAGCCGCAGCATGCATAGGAGGATGGCTCACTTGGCATCATCCAGCCTTGGGGTTGTTGAGACACATGGTTACAGGATTACAGGAGTTTAGCAAAGGGCAAAGTGATGTGTGCATGGGGTGTGCTTTGGGAAAGTACACCAAGACTGCTTTTCCGAGTAGTGATAGCAGGTCAGCAGGTACTCTTGACTTGATACATTCAGACATGCGGACCTATGTCTTCTGTGTCCTTGAGAGGATACGAGTATTATGTGACATTCATTGATGACCATTCCAGGAAGACCTGGATCTACTTTCTAAAGAGCAAGAAGTCCGAAGAAGTCTTGCAGAGGTTCCAAGAGTTCAAAGCTCTTGTGGAGAACCAAACAGGGAGGAAGATCCGAGTCTTGAGATCGGATAATGGGGTGAGTATACCTCCAAGGAGTTTGATGGATTTTGCAGACAGGAGGGGATCAGGAGACAGTTGACAGTTATGTATACTCTAGAGCAGAATGGAGTAGCAGAGAGGAAGAACCAGTCCATTGTTGGAGCAGCCCGAGCTATGCTACATGACCAGTCACTTCCTTTCTTTCTCTAGGCTAAGGCTTGCAACGCCGTTGTATACCTTCAAAACAGGAGTCCCCATCGGGCAGTGGGGAATATGACACCTGAGGAGTGCTTTCCAGGAAAGAAGCCTGAAGTTGGCCATTTTCGTATATTTGGTAGTCTAACTTACTCTCATGTCCCATCAGAGAAGAGGACAAAGTTGGAGCCCACTACAGAGAAGGGCATCTTTGTGGGCTATGATGAGAATACGAAGGCCTTCCGTATTTACCTTCCCTCTCAGAGGAAAGTGGTGGTGAGAAAGGATGTGAAGTTCGAGGAGAAGAGGGCCTTCAGGAAGTCGAGAGAGTCAGAGCAAAGAGAGCAACAGGTCCCTGCACCTCAGGTTGTGGCACAGGTTCCATCTACGCAGCAATCAAGATCACAGGTTTCCAGGGTTACAGGACCGCAGTGTTGGCACAGGTTCACCAGGTTCAGTGGTTAGGCAAGCAGGGTCTTCAGGGACAGATGATGGGTCTACTATTACAAGTGCACCTTACAGGGGATCGGGATCAGGATTATAGGGTACACCCGGCGATGGCACACCAGCTTCAGGTTCACGACTTACTAGGGTTTCCACCTCTGGCAGTTCTTCAGATGATGACCGACCAATGTAGGAGCAACCTCCAAGGACGAAGGCACCTAAGTGGCTTCGGGATACCTTGAAGGAAGCTAAAGAGTTTGGGACACTCAGGGAGGAGGTGAGAGCCATCAAGATGCCTGACAGATTGGGCATGTTGTTGGTGGCTAGTACACGAGATTTTGAGCCTTCTACTTTTGAGGAGGCCTCCCAGCATTCGGTATGGAGAGATGCCATGATGGATGAGTACCATTCCATCATGAAGAATGATGTATGGGAGATTGTTCCGAGACCTGAGGGGAAGTCAGTGGTGACTTCTCGTTGGCTTTATAAGCTGAAGCATGCAGCAGATGGGAGTGTGGAGAAGTACAAAACCAGGTTTGTAGCGCGGGGGTTTTCACAGGTTGAGGGCATTGATTATGATGAGACTTTTGTGTCGATTGCTCGGTATACACTTCTATAAGGGGCTTGATCTCCATTGCAAGGGAAATGGGTTGGAAGATCCATCGGATGGATGTGAAGACCGCATTTCTCAATGGGATCATAAGGGAGGAGATTTACATTGAGCAGCCTCAAGGCTTTGAGATACATGAGAGAGAGTCTCATGTTTGCAGGTTGAAGAAGGCCCTTTCTGAGCTGAAGCAAGCTCCAAGAGCTTGGTACTCCAGGATCGATTCTTACTTGCTAAGCATGGGATTTCAGAAGAGTGAAGCAGATCCGAATCTCTACTTCATCATGGTTGGAGATTATCCGCTTGTTCTTCTACTATATGTTGATGACTTGTTTATCACAAGGAGAGAGAGACCCATTGCAGCTGCAAGAAGGATCTTGCGGCAGAGTACGAGTTGATTGATATTGGGCTGATGCATTATTTCTTGGGATTGGAGGTTTGGCAGGAGCCTGGACATATTTTCCTAGGGCAGGGAAAGTATGCAATTGATATTTTGAGGAGATTTAGGATGGAGGATTGCAGGCCTATGTCGACACCTATGATCACCAACAAGAAGAAGCTTCATGCTTCTAAGGGAGAGTTGGTGGATCCTACTTTATACCGTCATCTTATCGGGTCATTGATGTATCTGGTCAACACTCGGCCAGATTTGTGTTTTGCAATGAACACTCTTAGCCAGTTCATGGTTAAGCCTAGGAGTGTGCATTGGGTCGCTGCAAAACATGTGTTGCACTATCTTTAAGGGACAGTGGATTTTGGTTTGAACTACAGGAGGTCAAAGGGGATCAGATTGGTTGGTTTCACAGACTCAAATTGGGCAGGCAGTGTGGCAGACCGGAAGAGCACTTTCGGATGTTGTTTCAGTTTGGCCCCGGCAACAGTGTCGTGGTTCAGTCGGAAGCAAAAGTCCGTTGCATTGAGTACTGCAAAGGCTGAGTACATGGCAGCCAATTTGGCCAGCTGCGAGGCCTTGTGGCTTCGCAAGTTGCTGGTGAATCTATTTGGTCAGGAGCTTAGGCCTACGATGATTTACTGTGACAATCAGAGTTGCATTCAGCTCTCTGAGAATCCAGTCTTTCATGACCGGTCAAAGCACATAGAGATCAGATATCATTTCATCCAAGACTATGTTCAGAGAGGAGCAGCCACGCTTCAATACATTTCCACTGATGAGCAGGTAGCAGACATACTGACGAAGTCTTTGGGGAGGGACAAGTTTGTCTTCTTCAAAGACAAGTTGGGAGTGGCGCTGAACACCTTCCTCGATAAGAGGGAGTGTTAGTTTTGTACCTAGGGAAGTGTTCCCCTAAGTGACTTTAGCCTTAGTCACTTGGTGAAGGGGCAAATAAAGTGACCCTTGCATTAAATGACTTAATTTAATTTGACTTTAATGTCTAAAGTCAGTTTTTGATAAATTTAAGTGGGTGAGTGAAATTAATATTTTAGAAATAAAATATGAGCAGTTAATTTCAACCGTTGATCTAATCTAATATTCACCGTTGTATTAGACGGGCCCTAGGCTTTACCGAAAAAGGCAAAGAAAAGGCATTTTGCCTCACTTTTGCAGATTGAAGTGAGAAGAGAGAGCAAAGAAGAGAAGTTTCCTTTTCTGAGATAGAAAGGAAAAATTTGCAGCACGCAAATCGAGGAGGACAGCAGCATTTATTGTTGGTCTGTACAGTCCGTACGTTACGATTTTCAAAGCAGCAGGCACGTTTTTTAGGCAAATTTTTTGGCATGATTTTCGAGAAAAAGCAATCTTGGGCACGAATTTCGAGGTCCGTATGATACAATCCGTACGGCCTGTACAATTCATCCATACATTCCGTACAGCGACACGAAAAACGAGGCAGAAAACAGAAAGAAAAAAAATCTCTTTGATTTTTTCAGTTTGGCGCGGAAAACGAGGCAGAAATTTTCTCTTCCGGGTTGAGATAAGTTGGTCTGAAAATTTCTGAGTTTTGCTCTAAATTTCCTAATAATAAAATCTCTCTCTCTCTCTGACTGGTTTTCCCCTTGTGGGTTTTTCCAGGGCCATTGGCCAAAAATATTTGTGTTCTGTGTTGAATGGCGTGCTAATATTTATTTTCTGTCAGTGAAAAATTGTAGTTTCAATAGTGTTTTAAAGTCTGAAAATTTCATGTTTATTTCCAGCGCTTTTATTTTCTGAGAATGTCATAAACAGAGTTAAATTTTACTTGAAACTGGTGGCTGAAAACTAGTGAAAAATCTACAATCTTTAAAGTTTAACCCCTTGTTTTACATTTTTTTATCTATTCTTTGGCCCACAAGATTATTGTTTATCTCTTGGCAAATTCACTCAAGGTTTTGGTTACTCTCATTCAATGATTATCTTCTACTTGCAATCAATGGTTAATGGTTCATGGATATTTCAGCAACTGTTTGAGTTAACATAATTGTGGAATCTTTAGTTTCTTTTGAAATTTTCTAATGCACCAATTCTCTTTAACTCTTGAACCATCATCCACAAACAAACTAAGTAATTTGTCTTATCCCTTAACACTAAGTTGCCTATAGGGATTTCCCCCTTGTGACTTATCAAGTCACTAAAGTGAAGAGAAATATTTGTTGAGGTGAAAATGGCATTACTTCCATAGTTGCACATAGCTACACCCTAGTGATGACCTTGCACGTTAGGGGTGCTAGTTTTGTGGCGACAGACCCCTACCCTGATAGATTTTCTTAAGATTATAGCAGTATATCTTAATTGCATTTATCAAAGGATCACTAGAAGATAGACAAAGCACAGAACAATAACACGAGTATTTTTCACCTGGGAAACCCAATTGGGAGAAAAGTAAAACCCTGCAACCTTCATCTAGAGATAATAATTCTAAGATTAGAATACAATTAAGAAAAAAAGAAAAAATATGGAAATGCTTTCCAAAGATGGAAACCCTGAAAACAGTCTTCTTCTATAGTGTATGCGAACTTCTCTCTCTCCCAGAAAACTGCACACTTCTCTGAGCTGTTGTGTTGCTACTAAGTGTAATAATGAGGAGGGGCGCCTCCTATTTATACTGTTTTACCACTAAAAATTTAACTAGGGCCGACTTCACTTGGAGGAGCAATACAATTTTATATTTTATATTTTATAATTTTATTTTATTTCTTTTATTGATGGCCTTTCACCCCAAGGTTTACATTGTTCTTTCTAGGGTTTGCAAGAATGATCACAACAAGTTCAACTCCCGAAGGAGGACAATAAGAATAGCTTTTGAAGTTGCACAAACTCCAACACTCCCTCTCAACAAGGAAGGTATTCTTCAGTCTTCATCGGCATCATGATCATCTGGGTTTCATCTGTACATCTGTACTGTCTCCATCATCTGTAAACGTACTGAAGGTTGTCTTTATGAATTTGTTCTATCTGAATGTCTGAGAGAAAATATTATGCTACCTATCCGTCTCTATTGTCGATGGAATACTTCCATATCTGGCTAGAGATCCTGGATGAGCACGGGTGCATGACCATCTACTACATGTTCGTCTCATCTGCCGATGGGGTACTCCCATACTTGGTTGAGAACCTGAACGAGTAGAGGTACCTATGCAATCACACGGCCATCTACTACCTGTCTGAATCATCTGCCGATGGGATTTCTCCCATACCAAGCTGAGCACCTGGACGAACAGAGGCACCTGTGTGAACTCGACCATCTACTACCTATCTATCTCACCAACCGATGGGATTTCTCCCATACCTGGCTGAGAACCTAGACGAGCAAAGGTACCTAGGCAAGGGTATAGTAAGTGTCTCTCGGTCATCTCTCCCTCTCAAGGAGGGATACGTTCTCTTCTACTCCAAGTCTTCCGCGAAAGTATTCAAATTTCACTCAGGGAAGAGGCTTGGTGAGAACATCTACAGTCTGGTAATCTGTCGGAATATACTGTAGCTCAACCACACCTTTTTGCACCATATCACGTATGAAGTGATATCGAATCTCTGTGTTTTGACTTGTCATGAAATACAGTATTCACTGACATCTGCACACAACTATGGATATCATTGTGAATCACGGTTGGCTCTGGAATTTGGCCAAACAATCCTACAAGAAGTTTACGAAGCCAAACTGCTTCTCGGGCTGCTGAACTGGTAGCCATATACTCGGTCTCTGCAATATTGAGAGCTACTAAGTTCTGCTTCCTACTGTTCTAGGAAATTACTACAGAACCCAAACTGAAACTGCATCTTGAAGTGCTCTTCCTATCTGTAGTGCATCCTGACCAATCTGAATCTGTAAACCCTTGCAATTTTAAGTCACAATCTGAATTATATCGTAGATCATATCCCACAGTGTCACATAAGTATTTGAGCACATGTTTTGCAGCAGTCCACTGAATTTGCCTCGGTTCACACATGAACTGGCTGAGGGCATTCACAGCAAAACAAATATCTAGTCTGGTGTTCGTTAGATACATCAAGGACCCAATCAACTGGCGATACATAGTGGGATCGATCAAATTTGAATCTAAAGCAAAATCTCTCAGCTTCTTCAAATTTGCATCCATCGAAGTGGCTATGGACTTGAAGTCCAACATTTTGAATCTCTTCAGCATATCTATGGCGTAATTTCCTTGACCTAGGAAAATCTTCTTCTACCTTTATCATACTTCTAATCCCAAAAAGTAATGTATCAACAATGTCATTGAGAAAGGTTGTCTTGGCATCCATCTGATACAACTTCCATCCCATAGTTGAAATAGCAATAATCGATCTAATGGAAGTATATCAAGCCGTAGGAGCAAATGTCTCATCATAATCGACTCCCTCTTTCTGAGAGAACCCTCTGGCTACAAACCTAGCCTTGTATTTTTCAATACTACCATCTGCTCCATGTGGAGTTTCATACTCCTCTGTATTCGGCAAAATCTGTCGTGCCCATCGGGGTCTTTTCTCGGCTTACTGCCATATCTGCGAGAGCATCATCTGGCTCAACTGATGGGACCGATCGATTAATTCATTTCTTCAAACTCCCTCTTAATGTCCTTCATCGTCATCGATTTCCATATCTGATCCTCTTCCTTTTCGGATAGCCATTTCTTCTTCAAAGGTTACATCCTAACTGACTTCGATTTGCCTCCATCCTAGGATGTATATTCTGTAAGCCTTTGAAGACTTGTGATATCCCACGAATGTTGCCTCCTTGCCTGAAGGTTCTAACTTGGACACGTGAATGTAGACTGGAAGGTAATTATCCATCCTATTAACGACCAGGTTCATCAAGGATCCTTCAATTGTCTTGTTCGAGTCACGACATCAGTTTCGTCAGGTTTCTATCATATGTAATAGACGAATCCTTGTCTTTCAGGAATAACTCCCTCTGTCTCTCAGCAGTCGTTTTAGTAAATCTTGTTGAAGCAGCAAATAGATTGACATTCGTAGAAGCTTTCTGCTTCTGATCACCAAATCTCTGCATTAGATTATTCCGGGTCTTAGAGTCATAATACATGCTTCTAGAGGCTTTCTGCTTCTCTTCCATCTGTATAGCAATGGAATTCCTTCAATTGTCTTGTTCAAGTCACGACATCAGTGTCGTCAAGTTTCTATCATATGTAATAGACAAATCCTTGTCTTTCAGGGATAACTCCCCGTCTCTCAGAAGACGATTTAGTAAATCTTGTTGAAGCAGCAGATAGATCGACATTCGTAGAAGCTTTCTGCTTCTGATCACCGAATCTCTGCATTAGATTATTCTAGGTTTGAGAGTCATAATACATGCTTCTAGAGGCTTTATGCTTCTGTTCCATCTGTATAGCAATGGGATCACATGTCCTTGTAGATCATGGCATTCCCTACAAGTCAAATCCCGTCAGATGGTTAGCAATATTTCATAATCAATGTATTAACATAATAATGTAGGCAACCTTTTAGTCAATGCTTCGACACAACACACGTAAGGCCATTATTTGGATGCTTATGGTCTCCATTATAGCATACCATTAAGAGTGTGTACTACTCTAGTATGTTATAAAGGAGTCCTCATCCTAGATGGGTTGTGCAGGATGACAGGCTATTTAACTACCTGAATTCAAAAATGTATATGTGTAAAACATATTCAAAAACAACCAGATCTAATCTACTAGAGCATGTAAAATCAAATATTTATCTTTTGTAGTTTTGTGGGTGGGCTCCCATTGTCAGAGTCCACTGATCTTCATATGCTTGCTTGACGATCATCACAGTCTGGATCTTCATATCATTTCTTAGAAGAAGAACTTTGAACGATCATCCTTCCTTGGCTCCTTGTGAGGAGGGTATTCTTCTACATCGACAGTTGAAGCTTCATGCTTCCTTTTGATTGAGCTTCGACAGCTACTGACATAATAACTGTATTTCTTGCACGTGTAGCACTGTATCTGAGATAAATCCTTCTTCTCTTGTTTCTTCTGATCTGGGGGAGAACTTGATCTCTTATCTTGGTGCTCGTGATTGAACGACTTCCTTCCCCTTCCCTTGCCTTTCTTGGCATGAGATATGAACGCTTTATTCTCCTCAGGTTGGGCACCATGAATTCTTTGGCGTGTTGTGATTCTTGTTTCTTCCTAAGTGCATTCTGCCCATAGCCTATCAAATTTGGGCAACTTGGTCCGACCACTTATAGTTTGGATAAAAGACTCCCAAGATGGTGGGAGACCATTTAAGGTGGTCATAACGAGATCCTTTTCTTCAAGATTGTATCCATTGAACTTTAGCTTGTCTCGGAGTTCGGTGATCCTCATGAAATATGAGGCAATATTCTCGGACTTTGTCATCTTCATATTCGACAATTTATTTCTCAATGTGAGAGTCACATTGATATTATTGTGTTCAAATAGTTTCTTTAAGGTTTTGAACATCTTCTTTACTGTCGTCTTTTCCGAGATCTGAGGAACCAAGTGGTCTCTAACTGAGTCCACCAAAATCCTTCTTGATTTGGCATCATTTTTCCTCCAGCGAGGTTTGTCTTCTCCAGCTTCTGGTTCTGGGACCTTTTCATTTACACATTGTAATAGGTCATTTTCTTCTAGTAGGAGAAGAACCCTAGACTTCCAAGGGATGAAGTTGGAAGCCCCTTCCAAACAATCATCAACCTTCATGCTGATCATCTTGACTGCAGATCTGGATTTGAGACCCTAGCAGAGGCTAGGTCAAGAATGATAGTTGGAGTTTTGGAAAACTAACTCCACAAATAAATGCGCCCTAGAGAGGCGAGTTGAGTAGAGGTAGATTCGAGCCAAAACTATGGAGAAAGCCGGTCAAAACTGTAAGCCCTAATTTATGTTGCAGCTGCAGAATTAGGTCAAAATTGAAAATTCTCAGAATTGAATTTTTTGTCTTCACCAAAAGATGTGCCCTCCTTAGAGCGAAATTACCAAGGCTCTTTTTCTGCCAAAAGGTTGAGTGAAGACCTTGAAAGATGAAACCCTAGTTTCGACAGGGTGCCGACAGAGTTCCAGTAATGGCTTCTTCTAGCACTACTCTGATACTATGTTAGATTTTCTTAAGATTATAGCAGTATACCTTAATTGCATTTATCAATAGGATCACTAGAAGATAGACAAAGCATAGAACAATAACACAAGTATTTTTCACCTAGGAAACCCAATTGGGAGAAAACCCAGCAACCTTCGTCTAGAGATAATAATTATGAAATCATAGTACAATGAAGAAAAAAAAAGAAAAATTTGGAAATGCTTTCCAAAGATGGAAACCCTGGAAACAGTCTTCTTCTGCAATGTACATGAACTTCTCTCTCTCCCTGAAAACTGTGCACTTCTCTGAGTTGTTGTGTTGTTGCTGTGTAATAATGAGGAGGGGCACCTCCTATTTATACTGTTTTCCCACTAAAAATTTAACTGGGGCCGACTTCACTTAGGGGAGCAATATAATTTTATATTTTATAATTTTATTTTATGTCTTTTATAACTGGCTTTTCACCCCAAGGTTTACATTATTCTTTCTAGGGTTTGTATGAATGATTACAACAAGTTCAACTCCCGAAGGAGGACAATAAGAATAGCTTCTGAAGTTGCACAAACTCCAACATACCCCTCCAAAGAGAGGCAATTTACAATTGGAACCTCCAGAGACCAAACTGGGATACTAGAAAATGGACACAAGAGAGGGGAGAATTCACCTTATTCTTTGATGGAGCATCTAAGCAAACAACGGCAATCCTTGTCCTTCCAAATCTGGTGGTGTTATTTTCCACCAATGTAATGTGAACATAACGGAATTCAAATGGAATATGGGTCGAGACACAACCAACCTAGTAGATGCTTTGGTAGTATTAGAAGGGCTTCAACTGTTGAAGGATGTTACCTCCAGAGCAGTTGTCTACATAAGTGACTCTTCTCTGATTATCCAAACCCTCCAAGAGTATGTTTTCCCAACAAAATGTAAGATTGAACACAATATCCTCATATGCTTACTTGCACCAGTTCCCAAGGAATTTAGATGACGAGAAATCTCTTAACATAATAGAGAAATCTTCCTATTATAGGAGATCTATCCTCAAAGGTCACCTTATGCATGTTCAGAAGGTTTCCTAACCATCCCTTTGGATGGCCCATAGCATTTAAAAAGGACACCAACCTTCAGTACCTTGGCCATTGCAAAACACAAATGGCAGTGCCGGTACTATGGGGGACATATTGTGTATCTCAGCTTGGAGACGCAACAGATTCGATCAAATGACAAGACTGGAGGGATTACATCACCAGTTGGACTAAAGGATTATGCAAACAGCCACACAACCCATGCAACATCACTTGGCAGCTAGGAAAGACATGTAAATAGGACAATTAACCCCCCTTGAGGATGTGGAAAAGGCTAGTATTGTCTCTAGCAGAATACGCATTGGAGAAAAAGATTTTAAAGCCTACAACTCCATTGATATGGGCCATTACTAAACTTACACCCTTATTAATGATATAGAAGATGGCCTCAATTTAAATTTTAAATACGTTTCTAGTGCCTTTTTGAAGCATTTTTCATTTTTTAGATTTGTGTCAAATGTAAATGTATCCAAAGAGTCCAATCTAGAAGCTACGATGGTAGGCCGCAAGAGCCCCTTTGTCTATATGGGTGCATGGAGCAAGGATAAAGTTGCTCTCCAAAGTCAGCATTTTGTTGGGAACATGACAGAGTAGCATTAAGGAGAAATGCTTGACGAGATAGAGAAGATGACCCTTAACTCACAAGGGAAGGCTAAGGCCACCAACCAGCAGACTACAGAGGCACTTTGAGAAGTTAATTCTTGTCTAGATGGAGCTCTCCACCAGATTTTTGGCCTAGAAATGAGAATCATCTAGTTTGAACAAAGAATGCAATCCAAAATGAGAAGGGTGGATAATGTTGCCGGAATGGAATGACACTTCAACCACATGGAACACATACTTCTTACGGATATCAAACTCCAAGTTGTTGGAAATATGTTGGCTAATCTTGACTTCTAGCCCTATTGACTCTTAATGTCGTTTATGACTCACCTTTAGTGGGCAGTTATAGCCCACATTTGTGGTTAGTAGATGGGCTTTGTGGTGCCAAAGTTTATGGATTTGGGGGCAGCTAATATAAACCCCACTCCTATATATATTCAAATCTTTGTCTCATTTGTATTATCATATCAACTATCATAATGTGATTCATTAAATTAATTGGGTATTGAATATACCCACCATATCTTGTATTCTAGAATTTTCATGTGATCAATGTGTGGAGACTCTACTTTCCTTATGGTGTGTTTATTCATCCTTCAACATGGTATATAAGTTGTGGGGTTGAGTGCTCCCGGATCTGACTGCTTGTGCTCAAAATCACAATAGAAATTAAATTATTTTCACCCATCTGAAGACAACTTGAAGAACTGTTGATTTCTAAAGTTTGTTTTACAAAATGAGGATTTTAATCTGGTTTGGTTATACCACATTTTAGGTCAGGTATTTTGCACATCTGAGCTTATGCATATTGTTGTCACTTTTATGCAATTTGTTTTAAATCCAAGGCTTCAAATGAAACTAGGGTTTTCTACAATATTCCACCAAGTTTTGGGATGGGAGGACACGGGAACACGTCCAGGGTGTTACCCCTTAACATGCAGGGGTGACTTGATCATTATTTCCCATGTGATCTTCCATCACATCTAGCAATTCCACAAATGAGATCTATGGTTTGCCCATGGATACTTGACAGAGACACTTTCAACTTGCTCACTTCACCATGATATGTGCCAAATATTGATGAGGACATGTCGTTTGCACTAATGGTTATGACATATCCTCTCTAGTTGACTCAAGGTTAATGTTTTCTTATGTGGGACATGACCATAGGAAGTCAAAGGTGTTACTTTATGATGACTCATATATCTTAGATTATTTTCTTATAGCTAAAGATGCAAAATGGTGTGGTTATAATTCTTCCCAAGTGTGTAACTTATGAATCAAGAGTATCCCTAGGGATTTAAGTAAGTGTGACCCTCATTTCATGTCATTTACATTACCTAGCCATTTTTCATATCATGTCATTTAACTAGTCATTTCACCTATTTCTATCATGTCCCCCTTTCAGATTTAACTTATTATATGTCATGTTCTAAGGTCTCTAAATACTATTCCTATGCATGGTGCCTAAGTCAAAAATAGTCCAAGTACTTTAATAGAAATGAAGCTAAAATGATAAATGTTGTATATATGAGCAATGTTCCCTTGGAAAAGCCAAGTTCCATATGTCCTAGGTTATCAAAGCTAAATCTAAAGCAAAGGAACAAGCCAAAAAAGGCTAAAAATTTGAAAAATTGAAAATAAAAAGGGATCACAAAAAAGAGGCACAAAGAAAGGATAGATCAAGAAAAATATTCCCTTTTAAAGCACACGAGAGGAAGAAAAATCATTAACCCTTAGCTCTTGAAAGTTAAGGGCTAGACCATATCACTTAGTCACATTCTTATGATGGTAAATTCACAAACATCCTTCCCTTAACACCACATTCACTTCATCACCCTCACCTTACCTAGAAACTTAGGAAATATACAAGGTTGTAAAGGTAAAGCATGAAAATATAGATCAATTATAGTTGCACCATGGCAATTCTAAGGTTATTTGGATAATCAATTGATGAGTTATTAAAAAAGTGCACTTAATAGCCTTTTATGTTAATGTTTTGCATATATTAAAGTATTTTTTTTAGTCATATTTTCTATGGTCTAACACTTGGTGACTCTCTATAGTTCATTCATGTCCCCTTCTCTTAGGTGGTGCACCCCCTTCTCCATGAACACGTGTGGGCCTTTGGAGGCGTCATTCATTTCCTTGGCACATGTGAGAAAGCCAACCCTCTTTGACCACTTAGGACGAGTGGCATGAGCTTTGACCAGCTTTTGAGGAGTTTGTTGGACATTTGGACCATAGTTACATATATCGGCGATATATTGCTGATATCACAATATATCGTCGATATCACAGTATATCGCAAGTCATTCCCCTTGGCAATATATCGCCACTAAAAAATCCCGACATTTACAATGTTTTCAATATATCGCAATATATTGGGAATGTGTCGCGATATATTCGAAATATATCGCGATATATTCGAAAATATCGCCATGCTGAAAAAAAGTGCATGAAAATTGGGAAATAAAATTGTGGGTTAAGCTTTTTTACAGTGTTATTAGGACCAGACATGTTAAATTCTTAAAGTAATAAATGGTAATATTAATTTCTTAAATTAAAAGTGGCATTCTTCTTATCTTTCATTTTCTATCATTTTGCTTAAATTTCTAACATTGCCATTAATTGTTTCAGGAGGTTTGAGAGTGGTTCCAACCTCATAGGACATCATATGCAAAAAGTAGAATTTTAGATCCCATTCAAAATTCAAAAAACTTAGTAGTTTTCAAGATTTTAGAATTGCAAGGTTTCCAGTAGATTCCATCATGTATGAGGGTATGGGATTGGCATTTAATCAAGCACATCAACCCCTCTATGTACCTTGATGTTGGTGGTGTTGACTGTTGAACTCATTTATCATGATTCATGACCTTAATAAAAATGTACCCTTCACTCAAGCAAAAACACTTATTAAGCAAGGGAAGCCTTTTCTATCTTATTTTAATGATTGGATTAGGAAGTTTCATCAAAATTGTAGGGTGTTGAATTTGTTGACTAATCTCCTTGGAGGATCAACTTCGAGATTCGAGGTAGACACAAGGGCAAGAATCTAGAGGTGGGTGGCATAAGGTGTTATTGATGAATAGGATCTCGATATAGGCAACGATTTTGATGATATGTACTTATGGGAGGAGATAGCTCACATTGGCTTCTACCTTAGCTCCATTACCTTCCACCATAGCCCGAGCAATTGGATCTTCCAATTCCACCCCATGCTCATCCAGAGCACCTATAGGACCACCTATTGCTTCCAGAGGAATATTGGTGCCCCTTACTCGTAAAAGGGGTAGAGGGGATCGATGATTCGTATTATTTTCCATTGTATTATTTAGTATGTAGATGCCTCATGGGTCATAGTAGTGATTCATCTCATGAGATACATTTATTTTGATCATTTGAGGTGGTTTTCTATCATTCTATCAAGAACATATTTCAGCTTTTTCAATTTATTATCGATATGTGATCATGAACCACCATTTGACATCTTATCCATCTTATATATTAGTTGTATTTTCATATTTATGTAGCAACGCATTCATTTGATATTGTTATTGCTTTAGATGTTAAAAAAATTGAAAAAAAAAATGGTTGTTTTCAGTGTTCCACGAGGACGCGTTTCGGCGTTTCTCACGTCCCGGGGACTTCAAAACTCCATGCGAAACGTTTCGGGATGTCTCGCTTTCGGCGAAACTTGGAGAGACGTTGAGCAAAACGTTTCGATGGGCAGCGAAACTTGACAAAACTTGGGGGGGCTTCCTGGCGTCCCTCCCGAAACTCCGAAACTTCGTCGAGACTTGTGGGCGTCCTGCCTGAAACTCCAAAACTTCCCCAGTATATTTTCTAATTTTCTTAACCTATATTTTAAAAAAAATGAAACAAGAGTTTAATTAAATAAATCATTAAAGAAAACTTGTATATTAAAATTTAAAATTTAAAACATAAAAAAACTAAATATTAAAAATTAAAAACTAAATCTAATTTCTAACATAATCCTAAGCTATCGAGATCAACTCTTTAATATTTATTTATGATTTCATTTGGCATTACAAACTTACAAAGCTATCAAGATCAATTCACTAATTTCTAACCTAATCCTAAGCTATCGAGATCAATTCACTAATTTGCATGGAATGGTTTGTTATTTTGGGATTTATATTTTTCATATTTTTTAAATTTTTATGACTATCGCGTCTCGACGTCCCCCTTGAATTTCTCTAAAATTTGGGGGTGGTCTCCACACGTCCAAAATGTGCGTCTCCCCGCTCCCGCGTCCTGTCGTCCCGGAACCTTAGGGGAACATTGGTTGTTTTTGTTTTTTTTTAGGTTTTACAACATTTATCGATATTTTCCAATATTTTCACCGATGTTGCCGATAAGTTACATTCGAGACCCTCAACAATATATTCGCCGACACAATATATGTAACTTTGATTTGTACCATTATTCTCTCTTGTTGGACTTGGAACACAGTTTGAGGAGTTGGTTAGAGGAGCGCTCTAGGGTTTTTGACTTGCTTGTCATGAACCCTTGGACACTTGGCATTATCCTTAGTTGGATCACTCCATCTCTTGAAGCATTCTTCATCAACTATTCCTTGTGGTACATTGCACCTTGGAGGGTGTGTTGCTATTTTTTACTTGTCAAGCATTTGGATGAGGTTGTTACATCTTGTTACTTGGGTTTTGGACCAATCATTATTACTTTGACTACATCTTCTAGGTCGTTCCTCATTTGAAGAATATTTATATCACTTATGTATTATTTCTCTCTCATACTAGTGGTGTGCCACCCTCACATGGTCGAAGAGGTTAGGGTTTTGGATTTTAGGTTACTAGTTTTGGCAATGCCATCTATATAAAAGATACTCTTCTCATTGTTTTTTTTTGCTAGAACATGAGATAGTAGCAAGGTTACACGAACCGTGGGTGCGATCGAAATCAGCTAAAGAATCCGATACGGGTGCGGCACTCATTCCAAAATTAGGAATCGGGGATTTGAAGCCCTAATCATAATTAACCTTAATTATCCTATGTAAACAACTTTATAATAGTCAAAACGAGGTGGAAGAATCCGATGAAGAATTTAAGAATCCGATTCGAAAGAATCGGATTCGGGTGCGGTTAGGCCTAGGGCCGAATCCGGTAACTATGGATAATAGAACTTTCTCTTGCTCATATTGTCTAATTGTTTTATGTTGAGCGTGTTGGGCTAGTTTTAGAATCGATTTGAAAATGGTGAAGAATGTCCAAGTTTTATTTCCTTTTGTTCAAGCATGCATTGTGATTAAGGTACCATCTTTAATTAATTATACATGATTTTTCTAATTAGATAAGCAACGTTTCAGCACATGATATTTGCATCTCTTGGGTAGATTGTGTAGTCTTTTTGTGTTTACTAAAATATTTTCAGCATTTGAAATCCTTTACTTGGACAAAAGAAGAAGTACTACTTGGCTATCAAATACCAAGACTAGGGTGTGAATGATTCTACCAACTCTTGCTCTTTGATCCCCAATAGTTTCACTTTCTTCTACAATGGCCCCGTGCCCTTTTCATTAGATTGTAGGCACTCATAGAGATCAACTCTCTCTCTCTTTTTTAGCCAACAAAATCATTCTTTTCTTTCAAGCATTTTTATTTTAAATCTGGAAAATTAACTCTCATATAAAGTTCATAATATACAAGCAATACTTCATGGTTTAAGTCCATAGTTGCATTTTTTTATGATTCTTTCCTTGTTGGTTCACAACACAGAATTAAGATATGGTGAATGTTGTTTTCAGATTTAATTAGCTTTGGATTTAATCATTTTACATATATGTAAATGGTCTAAAACTGTGATTGTTTGAGAGTTATTTTTCAGTTGAATGTCTCAAACACTCTTGATCAATCACTCCTAAGTATTTTCAGATCTTGGACAGTCTTTTCACATAGCACCGATTAGATCTGAAATTAACCACTTGTTGAATGTTAATGGCACAAAGACACTCTGATTACCAAAGCAATTATGCACTCATGTTCACACACCTAAGTTGCTGAGATTTTCATTGTTAATTACCATAATATTTTCAGTCCATAACTCTTTAATTGGCTACTACCAATCTTTAAATTTGTGGGTGGATTTCTGGAATTCAATACTGTTATTCTATTTGCAATCCCAACAATAGAAGAGATATGGTTTTACAAGTTGCACTTCTTTAAGTCATTTTCAGAATCACTTAAACCAACATATTCAATGGTTTGGGGTTCATGGTTAATTAGCACTTTACTTGTCATTCTTTAGCAAATTTATTTAGATCAATGATGTTTAATGAAATGGACTTACATGATCATTTTAACTTCTTGTTTAACATTTCCTTGATATAATCTTTTGGCAACAAGTTAATTTCTCTTGGCAAATTCATTCATATGTGGTTACTCCCATTTGCAATTTTATGGTTAATGGCTGTTGAATCCTTTTATCTAATGTTTGAGTAATCATTTTGAATTTATTTGGATTTCCTAACTCAACAAATATTCTTTAACTCGTGAGCCACTATCTACAACAATAATTTTCCATAACTCTTGACTTAGTTGCATTTAGGGAACCCACCGCCCCAACCACCCCCGCTTAGTGGTTTGTCTAAGCCACTAAAAGTGAAGAGAAATGGTTGAAGGTGACAGATGTGTTATTTCCATAATTGCACTTGGCTAGAACCACTTTGAGTCCTTGCATTTAGGATGCTAATTTTTGTGACAACATTTTGGCACCGTTGCCAAGGAACAAGGTCCTTTCTTGGAAACAAGGTCCACTCTACACCATTTGTAAAAGGTATGATGAGTGAACACTTCAGGTTTCATTTTAAAGGTTGAGGACTTGAAGAAGTATGGCACATGGGGAGTTCCATGAGGTTTATCCTTCTCTTGATGTTAAAGAAATTTCAGGGTATCCAAAGAAGTTCCCTTTTGAGTTGAAAAGAGTTGGAATATCATGTTCTACAATTTCATGGGAATTTTCACCAAGCCTCTCAATTTCTTTCTTCGTTTATGGATTTTATGTCCAAACACAATGTAATGCATGTTGATATTTTAATAAGGATGTTTGAAATTTCTTTGCAAGGGAATGCAAGATTTTGGCTTAAGAACATGATTAGGAAAGGTGTCTTCTTTTGATGATTTGGTTCTAGAATTTTGTAAACAATGGGACGCTAGTTCTGTAAAAGAAGAAAACATTGAATCTAAGAAAAAATGTCAAATCTTAAAGGAAATTATCCAATATTCTATGCTTGAATATGTACGAGACCCTTCTAATGTCTCTGTGACATAATCCATCCAAGAAAAGCTTGCCATAAAAGAAACCCATAAAGAAAAACCCCTTGCATGTTATAAAAACTCTTTGTGACTCCATCCACCTTAATGAAGAAGTTTTTGAAGAGACTCCTTTAAAGAGCATGTGCATATTCATAACTCCATAGAAGCACATAATAAAACCCATGCGTGATGAAGAAACGTCTTGTCAATCCCTTGAAAGGGATCATGTGCAAGAAGAAACCCTTGAAATATTTGTATTGAAGACCTAGCCTCTAGTTACAGTCATCATAAAGATGAGGATTTGGTGAGTTTTTCTTCTCAAAATATTGAAGATCTTAGAATATATTGTGACAATTTTGAAAAAAGAAATGATGAAGCCAAACCCTTGGATGATCATGCATTTGAGAATGCGTTTTCCTCTTTGCTGGAAACTGATAACCAAAGATGTGATATAATTGATTAGCATCTTCGAGAAGTAGATCATGGTTATGATGGAGATTATTGCAAATCTTTAGGTGATCCTACCTATGATACTTCTAGAGTTGAGAATGTTGATTTTGAACCCTTTGTAAAACAACTTTTTGAGGATATTTGTTATGATCACTTCTAGCCATCTACATGTTCTAATATTTCAAATTCAGAACAATATGAGTGGGTTTTTTATTCAAATTTGGGACAGCCTAGTTTGCCCTCTTCTAGGGAAGATTTGAATAGTGATGTTCAGCCACCCTTCATTGACTAGTTCTAGTTTGGGGCAACAAAATGACGCTACTATTGCAGATTTTGAACCTCCTTGCTTGCCCTTTTCCATCGAAAATTTAGAGTTGCATTCTAGGGATCAATTTCAGCCATGCTTTTCATTTTATCTTGCAGATTCCTCTCATTTTACATGGATTTTTGTTGAAGTAAATAGCTCAAAAAAATTTCCAGCCTTCAAGTTTTCCTTTGAACAATGAATTAATGAATCAAAAATCAAAGAATCATCATGTTATTGAGTTCGGAAATGTTATGGAGCAGCAATGTTTTAAAATGAAATTTGTCCACCCTCCCTCCCCATATGAATTTCTGGAATTTTTAATAATTTTTCATCTAGTAATACTCATCTAGGTGCTAGAAATTACATAGGACAGCCCTGTGATGGAAACTTTTACACAAGCCCTAACCAATCTTTGATAGAGAGAGCTTGTGGCAATACCGGTCATTTTTGGCAAGGTTTTGTGGATGATGATTTTTCATATGCCTTTCATTTAATGTGCATTTCCAACCTTAATTTTGTGGAGATTTTGGCAAGTACTAGTATACTACTACTATGATTAATGTTGTCTTGTCTTGGTCCATCACTAAGCACAAGGAAAGTAGCCATGGCTTGGATGAGATGTTAAAGTGGCTTCATTGGATATTTGACTTATTTAACGATCGACTGTTCATATGTTAGAGCAGGTAAGTAGGAGAGTGAATAAGCTCTTTAGTATGAGCATTAGTTTGATTTTTCACATGCCTTGTTGCTTGTTTCATTTTGATTATATGCATTGCATTAGATAGATTTACTTTATGCCTTCACTTGCTTTCTGCAATTTGATTTACTTATAAGTGTTATATATTCCGGGGGGGCATCTTGCCTCATTGTACTGATGTTTTAGTTTGAGTTTTAGCAAGAGCAGGTCGTTGATGAGCAAATGTTATTCATGTTTCTTGTACCACAAAGATTGGAGTACTAGAGATTTATGAGGTTCTCATGCACTCTATCCTTGAGTATACATGTCCCACAATTGGAGCCAAATGTTAACTCCAAACATGAAGTGGTGACTTGATCATTATTTCCCATGTGATCTTCCATCAAATCCAGCAATTCCACAGATGAGATCTATGGTTTGCACGTGGACACTTGACAAAGCCACTTTCAGCTTGTTCAATTCACCATGATACGTTCCATGTGCCAAAGATTAATGGGGACATGTAGTTTGTGTTGATGTTTCTAGTAGCACCGGAAGATATTGTCTACAAGAAAGAATAATAAAAGCCCTAGAACAAGTCGGCCCAGTAAAATGACCCAGTCTAAAGGTCAAGTCGGCCCAGTTAAAGTGGAAATGGCCCATCCAAAAGGACAAGTCGGCCCAGTATGGAAAAGTGACTTTTCCAGTATAAATACAAGTGAAGTGGCCTCATTCGTGACACACCAATTCGCTCAAGCAAGGAGAAAAGTGCGCAGATCCAAGGAGGCGTAGTCAAGGGTTCAAGAGGCATCAAAAAGACAATCTTTTGGGGTTATTTTATATCTATCTTGTATTCTCTCTACTTCATTCTAAGAAAGGCGCGGAGGTTATTCTGTATCTTTCTTGTATATCATTATTTTGTTTGGGTTATTCTATATCATTCTTGTATATCATTATTATGTTTGTGTAACTAGTGTTGGGCACTAGGTTAGACATTGTATCTTGTTGAAAAATCTTATCTAGAGAAATTTGTTGGGTTTTTCCCGTGAGAGGGTTTTCCAAGGGTAAAAATGTGTCTACCGTGAATGTGTTTCTTTCAGTGATCATTTATATGCATGTAGCTTATATTTATGTGATAGAAAAGTTATAAAACATCTAACTATTAAGCAAAATCAACATGGTATCAGAGCAGGACTAAACATAAGCCATTACCAATGAAAAGTCGAAAACTAGGGCTTTCAAGTTTGGTCATATTTATCCATAAATTGGACTTCAAAATAGTATCATGGAACTCACCCTAGTAAGGCGCACTTTTCTATGGAAACAATTTTCAATTTGATGAAATTTCAAATATTGACCTGATTTTAGTTCGGGGTCAAGGATTAACGCTTCCAGTTGTAAGCCCTTCCATACACTTTCAGGTTCAATCTTAGCATCTTTGAACTCGCCCTAGGAGGGCGCATCTATCTGAGTCAAATCTCACTTTTGGCAAACTTCATTTTTGACCTACCCTCTGCTAGGGTTTCTAGGTCAAATCTCAGCTTTGACAAAATGACAACCAATCTAAGGGTTGAGGATAGATTGGATGGAGCAGACAACTTCAGATCTTGGAAGCATAGGACACTTCTCATTCTAAAGAAGAGGGATCTCTTAAATTGTGTCAAAGAAGCTACTCTGAAACCAAAAGAAGAGGAGGCTAAAGCTAAGTACAAGAAGAATATGGTCAAAGCAAAAAGAATTCTATATGATTCAATCAAGGACCACCAGATCCCTCGTGTGTTAGAATTGCAGAAAGGAAAGGAAAATGTAGAAAGGTTACCAAGGATATTGATAGAAGATAAGCATCAGAAAACAAGAAGGATATGTCCAAGACCAGGTGTTACAACTGTAACGAGTTGGGACACTATGCATGAAGTTGCACTAAAAAGAACACAAAGGGAAAAAGGAAGCATCACGCTCATATGGCGGATGATGATGAGCCTATTTCACACAAGAAGTCAAAGGAGACATCAAATGAAGAATTTGTCCTTTAAGTACTATCACTCAAGGGAGTGGTGTTTGGATAGTGGTTTTTCTAAGCACATGACATGTTACAAAAATTCTTTAGAAGGAACTTGGAAACAATTCCAAGCATGATGTTAAAGTGTACGAGAAGCCTCTTCTTGGCTAAATTCAGGTGAAGCATACTGAAATTTGCAGATAATGCCAAGGGATCTTTCCCAAACTATGAAGTTAGATCCAAGGCGATCTTGGATCTAGCGCATCCAGAAGACATGAGGACCAAGAATGAATTTTTTCAGCAAGTTCCAGGAATTCAGAACTTGATGAAGAAGAAGATCAAAGTTCTAGAACCTTGGTCATCTCTAGGAGGTGGGGATCAAGAGGGAGTCAACCAAACAAACAAAGATAAGTAATTAATGTTTTGTGAAATAAGTGTTATTTGTCTTGAATTGTTATCTTATTGATGAATAGCATAACTATGTTTTATTATACATTGGTACTGGTTAACCCTTGCAAACATTTCTATCTGGTCCACTATGGAGACTGTGAAAGCAATGATCCGTGATAAAGATTTACCCATGTCTTATGGGCAGAGGTATCCAATACGACAATTATGCTCAAAGGACAAGACTCTTGAAGATGGGACCTTCACATAAAAAGGGTACAGTAGGACTTCAAAGGTTTCTAGAATATACGTCCCCGAACAGAGACAAATCAAGATCAGCAGGGATGTCACCTTTGATGGGGAAAACATCCTTCAGGAGATCTAGAGAGCCTCACATGGATGAGGACAAAGAGGAACACGAGGCTCCAAAAGATGCAGTGGTAAGTGACTCTACTCTGGCAGGACATATTCCAGAAGATCATGATGAGATAGTAGAGCCAGAAGCAGTGGTAGATCCACCTAGAGAAATGACAGTCTCTAAGAAGAGACCAAGATGGTTCCGAAGCACAATCCAAGATGCAGAAAAGTATGGTGCTCCCAATAGGTCATTCAGAGAAAGCAAGAGACCTCACAAGTATTTTAGCTACATGGCACTAATGAGTGACATTATTGATACAGAACCTTCCAGTTATGAAGAAGTTGCAGATCAACAAGTATGGAAGGAAGCCATGATGGAGGATGATGTGTGAGAAGTCATCCCAAGACAAGAAGGGAAGTCAATAGTAACCTCCAAATGGACCTACAAGGTCAAGCATGCTGCAGACAGCAGCATAGAGAAGTACAAAGCAATAATTGTGGCTAGATGATTCTCCCAAAAAATGAGAAGATTATGACGAAACATTTGCTCCAATGGCTAGGTACACTTCAATTAGAGTCATTACTTACTTCTGTGATAGGATGGAGATTACATCAAATGGATGTAAAGACAGCTTTCCTCAATGGTAAGATTGAGGAGGAAGTGTACATAGAGCAACCACAGGGTTTCACGATTCATGGGAAGGAGTCCCATGTTTGCAAATCAAAGAAAGCTTTGTATAGGCTCAAGCAGGCACCCAAGGCATGGTATGCCATGATAGACAGTTATTTGATGAGCTTGGTGTTCACCAAGAGTGATGCAGATTTCAACCTTTGCTATAAGGTTGAGAATGGTTGTTATATGTGGATGAGAAGCTCATAGATGGGTGCAAAAGGGAGCTCCACATAGAGCTCAAGATAAAGGATCTTAGTATCCAGTGATCTTGAGAGCAAGAGGCTCGTATCAGTAGACCCATTTGATGGGAGATGACACAAATGGATACACAGAATATCAACAATAGAGAAGGCTACAAGTCACTCTAGTGCAAGACATCCAAATGCAGAGAATGCAAGATGTCCATATGCAAAGGGAGCATGGTGCTCAAGATACAGAGAGAGTGACTACAACACAGGATACAAAAAAAGTGTTCCAAGAGGGAACAGATCTCAAAATTCAAGAATCTTGGCATGATTCTTGGGATTAGAGATGTGGCAAAAACAAGATGAGATTTTCCTCAGTCAAGGGAAACACACAGTAGAGATCCTAAAGAAATTCAGAATGACGGATTACAAGTCCATGGCCACACATACGATGATGATTTGAAGTTGTTGAGTGATTCTTCTTCAAATTTGGAGGATCTCACAAACAGTTGAGTGGATCCTAGATGAACCTAGTTAGCACCAGGCCGAATATATGCTTTGCAGCAAGTACATGGTAGAGTTTAGAGATGTACAACAAAGTATGTGTTGAGGTACCTACATGATACGACTGAATATGGACTCAGATATGTCTAAGACATTGAACTAAAGCTACAAGGATATATGGACTCTAACTAAAGCAATGGACGAGAAAGAGCGCATCAAGGATGTTGCTCCAGTTTGAGATCGACTATTATATCCTAGTTTACATGGTACGATTGGATATGGACTCAGATATGTCTCAGACAGAGAAGTAAAGTTGCAAGGATATATGGACTCTGACTAGTGTAGTGGACGAGAAAGAGCACATCAACGATGTTGCTCCAGTTAGAGATCAGCTATGATATCCTGGTTTACTAGGAAAGCAGTCGTCAGTGCCACTCGGTACAACAGAGACAAAGCATATTGCAGCAACTATTGCAAGATGAAAAGCAGTAAGGTTTCAGAAGGTTCTTAATCAGTTATATCTGAGACATAGTGTAGAAGGGGAGCAGTAAAGCTCCAATACATATCCACGAATGAGCAGATTGTCAATATACTTACTAAGCCTTTGTCTAAAGTAAAGTTTGAGTACTTTCGGGACAAGCTTGGTATAGTACAGAATGACTCCCTTCGTTGAGAGGGAGTGTTGATGATTCTCAATTAGTCACTCCCACCAATTAGTCATGTGGGACATGACTCAGGCATTTTCCCCACATGTAAGCCATGCAGTGGTACATGGCTCAAACACCGGTACATGGCTCAGATAAGCCCTGCAGTAGTACATTGCTCAAATAATTCATGTAGTAATACATGGCTCAAATAATCCATGTAATTCATGCAGTAATACATGGCTCAAATAATCCATGTAGTGATAAGTCATGCAATAATACCCGACTCAGATATCGATTAGTCATGGTACATGACTCGGACAGCCAAGGGCAGTTGTATCTCATGTGGAGTGTGTTATCCAACTTTTTGTACCATAAGTTGGGTTACCTGAGGAGCCACCAGTTGACAGACTTGTTCAAAGTCTGATTCCAGTGTATCAGTTGATCC